>OX402539.1:10653717-10709263 GCA_948098885.1 Drepanosiphum platanoidis
TAGCAGATTTAAGTAACATTGTGAAAAAACCCTCGGCGGTCAACGTGTTAATTTTATCCTCTAGATTTTCGCGAATTTTCCCGGCCCCAAGACGAAATATTAATCCCCCCCCCCCCCCCGGCGGTCTTTGTCGATTTCGGCGCAAAAACGATCCGGAGCTTTATTCGTATTCGAAATGACCATCGGTTTTCTTTCGGTTTTTTATACAAAATTTCTATTTAATTTCTAATTTCTAACGCGCGATAGTCTTTGTCTATTTCTATTAGTTTCCGCGCGAGTTGTAAGTCATATACTTTGTCGTTCCTATTCGCTCTTCCGCTAGACACACGCCTCGCTCGTCTATCGATTCCCCGGCACCCGGTTTTATTTTTTAATTTTATCCTCTAGATTTTCGCGAATTTTCCCGCCCCAAGACGGAATATTAATACCTCCCCCCCTCCCGGCGGTCTTTGTCGATTTCGGCGCAAAAACGATCCGGAGCTTTATTCGTATTCGAAATGACCATCGGTTTTCTTTCGGTTTTTTTTACAAAATTTCTATTTAATTTCTAATTTCTAACGCGCGATAGTCTTTGTCTATTTCTATTAGTTTCCGCGCGAGTTGTAAGTCATATACTTTGTCGTTCCTATTCGCTCTTCCGCTAGACACACGCCTCGCGAGTCGCTCGTCTATCGATTCCCACCCGTATAGGTTTTATTTTATTTTTTTTTAATTTTATCCTCTAGATTTTCGCGAATTTTCCCGCCCCAAGACGGAATATTAATCCCCCCCCCCCTCCCGGCGGTCTTTGTCGATTTCGGCGCAAAAACGATCCGGAGCTTTATTCGTATTCGAAATGACCATCGGTTTTCTTTCGGTTTTTTTTACAAAATTTCTATTTAATTTCTAATTTCTATCGCGCGATAGACTTTGTCCAGTTCTATTAGTTTCCGCGCGAGTTGTCTCCAGTGGCGTATTAACGGAGGGGAGGGAGGGTTTGGGGATAAAACCTTCCCCGAAATTTTTAAGACGAATCAATTTATTACGAGAAAACTCAAATATCTGGTGCCTGTAATTAATAATCGTATTGTACTTGGGTAGTAGTAAAAATTAAGTAATCTATAAAAATGTACGATATGTTTTGTCTATTTGTATAGGAGTCGCGCCATCCAATGGGTTAATTTAAAAATTAAAACCCTCCCCGAAGTTGGGGTCTAAGACGCGTCGTTTCGCTCATCCCCTAGACACACGCGTGTGGTCTCGCGAGTCGCTCGTCTATCGATTCCCCGGCACCGGGTTTTATTTTTTAATTTTATCCTCTAGATTTTCGACGACGAAGTTTTAATTTTAATTTAATCCTCCCGGCGCTCTTTGAATCGAAAGAACGTCGATTTTAGCGAAAAAAGCGCAAAAACGATTCGGTCCGGTCTCAAGCCGGCCCTAGCACGATATCAATATTTACCGACAGTATTTTGGATACTGACAGTATTATTGTGATGTGAGTACTAATGTACTGCCAGTATAGAAAAACGATGGGAAAGTGGTGTGAAGTGGATAATGAGAGTTTTTAGTATTTATTAGCACGCGCGATGGGACGTTCGTTGCAAAGACTATTGTAGTAGAGACAGAAAATAAAAAAGAGTGGCTTTAAATTATATTTATACACTTCACCTAGAACACGCGTTTGTCTCGCGAAATAAAAAAAAAAAAACTTTCGTCCGAAACGTCTGCAACGTTTCACGTCAAAAAGACAACAATATAGACTACTGCTTTGTCCGAGTTTAGAGTTTTATTTTACGAGAGGCGATTTTGATTATTTGCACAATCCTTGTGAGGAGTGGGGGGGGGGGGGGAGATCGCTCTCCCGTCGTCGCCTCTCTAGAATAAATGTTTGTCTTGCGCGAGCGTTATTCGTTATCGATTTCGAAACGGCGGCGTCGCGCGTCGTCGTCGTACGGATTTTTTTTCTCTCGCGCAAGCCCCAGCGAAATATTATTGTAAAACGACGACGCCGCCACTCGGCTCCGCGGCCGCGCTGTCGACTATTATAACGAGCGATTATTTTCCCACCCGATGACGACGCGATTTCGCGTGGGCTTTTATATTTTATCAACGATTATTATACGACGACGACGACGTACGGAAACGTCGAGAAGAAAGGCGCTTAGAAAAGGCGTCCGAAATAACGCCTCGTTTTAGACGTACTCGTTCGTATTGTTGAGAGACGACGCGCAGTTGTCGTCGACGAATATAATATAATAATAATCGTATTTCTCCTCTCCCGTCATCGTATCGTTTCTGTTCACGCGCTGTAGTAATAATCGTCCGTTTTAATTGGCGCGCGACTGGCGGGGTACTGCGCGACGCGTTCGGATCGGACGGGACGTCGTCGTCGTAATAACGATAATTATTATTATCATATAGCAGTATAGTGTACGCGGCGAGCGCGATTAAAAAACATTATTAGAACATAACAATATTATTACGACGACGACGTCGTCGCGAGCGGTTACGAGTTGGCGGGCCATAATCGGCCGTCGACGTGGTCTATATTTTCACTAAACGAATCCCGCGGACGATATCGTAATGTACGGCAGAGTATACGTCGGATACGCTAAACTCGATGCGGTTTAGACCAGCGGTTCTTAACCAGTGGTCCGCGGCCCCCTGGGGGTCCGCAATACTCTTGTGGGGGGTCCGCGGCAGCCTTAACACCTAACATAAGTCAATACGTGACATGAGTGCATTGTTACAATATTTTTGGATTATTATTTTTTTTTCATATAAAATAATTATAAAATTCGACAAAAAATTGGTAGGGGGTCCGCGATTTGTAAAAAAACTCTCGGGGTTTAGACGGTTTTCGGACAATGTGTGCATTTTTTAGAAAGGCTCGGGAAAACAGTAAACGATATGCGACAGAACAAAACGTCGTGTTTTGAAAAAACACTGTTTTTACTCACTCGATTTTCACCGCGTCGTCGTCGGGTTTAAACGGATTAATTTGTTCGCCCTGTTTCGGGACGAGTGGTACACGTTCTCCGCCGAATCGGCGCCCGATTTTTTAAAAATCCACAAGAGTTCTCTCTCGGCGAGAGGCCCGATAAATAAAGACGATATAAAAGAGTATAAGCGAGAAAAACGAAATAAAAAACGCGTTCGCAGAGACTTACGCGTTTCTCGCCGCCGCCGCCGCCACCCCTGTCCTCTAGGAATTTCCGCGCGCGTAAAGTATGCCGTCCGCGCCGCTCGGCAGGTGTTTTTCGCACCGAATTTTTCGAAACTTTTCCATTCTCTCGCCGCCGCCGCAACGATAATACGCATCGACGCGATCGCGCACAATATTCTATAAACACACACACACGACATCGCGAGATTGAAATAATATGTTTCCGCCCTCCGGTGTTTTTCATTCATTAAACCCCTTTTAAAACTTGTTTTAGTCACGTTTTGTGTTTTTAAACGACTAACGCGCGAAACGTTAGTTCTGTTTAACAAACTATAACATTTCGTTATCATAAAATAAATTCATAAATATAATATATAAAACTCGTCAATTATTATTCGTACGGACTTTGTACACGTGAGCGTTTATTTTTCTAAACTCGCAATGGTACGAAAACAGTCTCCCAGTCAAAGAATAAACCTTTTTCTTTTTTGTATATATTTCGAGTATACGCTATAAATTCATAAAGTATTGATTTCACGAGATAAAAACTAGTTTTTCGAATCGAAAAAAAAGAAAAGAAGAACCGTATCTCTCCGTAACGAACCCATACGGATATTATTTTTTTTACCATATTAATATGTATGTTTTTAAATCGACCGACTGTTGGTCGGTTAAAATAGAGGTTCGACGACGACGACGTGGAATATTATTATTTTATAGGTATATACTATATTATGTTTTGGGCCGGCGAGGACAGAGATTCATCCGCCGCACACGCGCCCGCTTTCGAAAACGCATTCGGCGGCGGCGGCGGCGGCGGTGTGGGCAACGCGTGCGTCGCCTCCTGGAAATATTCGGAGGTCGACGACCCCGGGCAGGATAAAACGAGCTCCGCGTGCACCGCAGCACAGTAGCCGCGCGCGCGCGCGCGCAAGTCTCCTCTCTCTCCGGCGATCGAGCGCGCTTGCGCGTGTGTACATGACGCGTGTGTGTGGCGAGAGCAGGAGAAGGACGGAGGAAGAGGCGGAGAACGAATGAAAAAAAGAAATAATACCACCAAACGCATACGTGGAACACGAACGCGCGTTATAATATTATGTGTATAATATACTTGGACGTAATAACGCGCGAGAGAGGAGAGAGGGGGGGGGACGCAGTAAATCATAATTCGACACGCGGACAGACCTGCAGCAGCAACAGAAACGATGATTATTATATTATTATTGTTGCACTACTATACGCGTACGTCTCCTCGGAAACCGCAACGACGACGACGGTATAACAATAATAATAATATTCTAATAACATCACACGGCAAATGCGCGCCTATATAGTAGTTGTTTCGTAATAATATATTTCCGACTGCGCGCAGACAATAATAATAATCACACCGAACGCGAAGCAGGACGAAACGAAAATACCGTTTCGTCGGAATTAAATTCACAACAGATGCATTTGCATTTTCCCCCCTTCAATCCTGTCGTACGCTCCACATAAACGCGCAGAATTTTTTCACCGCTAATATAATTTCATTCCCCCCCCCCCCCCCCCGTGCGATCAGTCGTCGCGATATAATACACACACAGTGCGAGTAATTTTACGAAATTTTCAACAGGAAAACGTTTAAAACGTACCCGGCCGATTAAATATTATTTAAACGAGTACGTGGCGCCGAGGAAAAGCGTATTCCGTATGCGCGTCAACGGTTTCGCAGTACAGACATTTCCACACAACACTGACGTTGTTTCTGGAAACGATATGATAATAAATTTAGGGCTCGGATGTTTATGAAATTGCATATTTTTTTCTATTTATCCAATTTATTGCTAACCTGGATACAAATTTGATTCACGTTCTACTGAATAAAATAATACTATTTTTATTTTGCATATTTTTGCATATTTAGTGGTTTTGTATTTTAAATGCATAATTTTGGATTTTAAGAATATAAATGCATATTTCAAGACAATTTAACGTAGAATATTAATAATGTTCCTTATTATTAGGTATTTTTATATCGTGCTTGTCTGTAGAACGAAGTTTTTCACGTTACAAAAATTTACTTTCCGATAACAGACGCAGCTACAAGTTTGATCAAATTAAAAAAAAAACTATTGTATCACAGTGTAACGCTGATAATTTAATAATGTAATAAAATGAAATATTAGTCACTAATAAATAATATAAAATATTATAAATTAAAGTTAATAAAACGCTATGTAAATTTACGAAATGTATTTTAAATTGTAGTGAAAAAAATAATATATAAAAATAACTACTGGGTAATAAAAATATAATATTTTTTTGTTTTATGAATTGTAATAAATTTTTTTGTGCATATTTTGGTGTTTTTATTGACTGAAAATGCATATTTTATCATTTTTAGCGCATATTTTGTTTGCATATTTCGTAATTTTTTAGTGCATAAATGCATGCATATTACAGTAGTTTTAAGTGCATAAACATCCGAGCCCTAAATTAATAATAAATAATTACACGCGGATTCCGTACCACGGTGATAATGTTATCCACTCGGCGGCGCGGACGTATAATCAAAGTTTTTACCCGTAAAAAATTAAGAAAAGGACGATTTCCTTAGGGAACTTTCGCGCATACGTATAATCGACGAAATAAATACGGGTCAAAACGACGACGCACAGTGGTCTGAAATACAATTCTAGATGGAAAAAATTAATTTCTTTTAGTTTTTAGTATAATTAGTTATGCAATAAATCAAAATTACATGATTTGAGATCGGTTGTTTCAAATTATGAATCAGTTTTGATTTTCGTCACAAGGGGGGGGGGAGGGGCTAGGGGGTATTTTTTTAAGAGTAATAAGAAGTATGTATTTTACATCATATTATATGTTTTTAGGCTGCTTAATTCAAATATCACATCAGTTTTGAAGATAGCCCCCAGGGGAGGTGTCTAGGGGTCATTTTTACATGTTTCAAAATGTGTGTATTTTACATCAAATCATATAATTTTAAAATTGCTAAATTAAAATATTGCATTAGTTTCGAAATAATTTCTAACTAAGTCCTCTCTCAATGGTACAACTTAAATTAAGGGGATAATTTTTTTTAATTTTAAAATATATTCAAAGATGTTATAGTTTATATTGAGTGAATTTCTATATCATTTAGTGGTTCAGCGTTGCCGCTAGAACTCGCTAGAAAAAAAATTATTAAAATTACAGACGCACATGGACGCAAACCAAACTTTGAAAATATCATTAAGTAGAATAAGTACTATATAATCTATGTAATATTTAACGATTAATATTAATTAATTAATATATATTCACTATGAAAAATTAGTACTTTTTGTTTTTACGATTTTTCTGATATTTTAATGATACTTATAGCATGAAGTTTTAAAATATTTAAAATATAATACTTCCCAAAATTTTCGAAATCCATGTTGAAAATATAAAATTAAGTTTAAGTTAAGCTTTAGTTTTAATTCACCAAGAATAAACACAAAACGCTAAATGAGTCGGTTTATCGAAAATTCAATAATTTATATGTTTTCTTTACATATTATCGCAATATTCTTATCGAATATCGAACTCATTGTTAAAATGGGTATTATTTTTACAATCTATAGTACATATATATTCGTATAAAATCATAATATTGCAATTTAATGACATTATAAAATTGTGTTTTTTCCACCTAAAATTGAAATTCATACCACTGTGCGACGGTGCGTTTTTTCTTCTTCTAAATCGACCGCCACTATAAAAATACCTCGGCCTACACACGCCTTTCTACGGCGTTACAGAAGGAGAAAAAAAACCGCTCGGTCGAAATAACAATAATTATTATCGGCGTTTTGAATCTGCAATTACCCGCGGGTCATAGGTACGACTATAATACGAGGCGCGCGTTAAATGAAGCGAAACGCGGCGGTAATTTTCCACGCGGCGTACATAATGTTTATGTTAATGTACGAGCGTCGAGCGTTATATAATTAAGTCGACGACCGAATCGAGCCCACCTTCCGCGCGATTTTGTCCCCTTCGGATGGTTTTATAATCGCGTACGAATCGATCGCCCCGTTTTTGTTATTACTAGGGCCCGGATTTCAATGCAAAGTGCATATTTTTTTGGTTGATCATACACAATGCTTTCTAAATACATAATATTCGTTTCATGTAACGAGGGTTTGAAAACTACAAATTTTAATTTGCATTTTTTTGCATATTTCGACGTTTTTACATTTTTAGGGCATTTTGTTGGTTTTTAATGCATATTTGTTCAATATAGATATAAAACTTGGACTATTCAAAAAATTATCTCAAGATAAATTATTTTCTTAATATTTAAGAAGGTTTATCTTAATTTATTATTGACTGTAGATCGTCATGTAAAAATAATTATTATGTCTCATTTATAAATCATAATTTGTATAAAAAAAAATATATGGCATTTTTAAGGTCATTTTTGTGGTAAATTGTATTTTTTAAGGGCATTTTAAGGTCATTTTTTAGAGCATATCTGTATGGTTTTAAGTGCATTTAAATCCGGGCCCTAGTTATTACCGTGAAAAAATCACCACGACGAAACGGACAGAGTCCGGTCGCCCCGTTTTTGGTTTTCGCGAGTTATTCGAACCGCGGCGGCGGCGGCGGCGGCGTTCGAGAGCGGAGAAGAATGTTCGTAATAGTCCCCCCCACGTGATGATAATAAACGTGTCCGGGACTGGTTTCTCGTCCGACGGCGGCAGAGTATAATAATTACACTTTTGGAATATTACGTCCGAAAGCCCCAGAGTCACGAAGAAGATTTCCGAAACATATATAATAATAATTATAACGTACACGAATTCCCCTTCCCCCCCCCCCACCGTTCTTTGCCGCCGAGCGACGAAATCCTTAGGTTCGTCGAACCGGAGGAAGGGTTAACAGAAACAAAACGCTCCGAAAACGAGTGTCCGAGGATGTTTTTTTCCTCTTACCTACGACGTACAACACGCGCAGCATATTCTCATAATAATACGGTGTCTGTCGTATAATAATATAATATTATTACATCGTCTATAATATGACGTCGACGTGTCGTCCGACGAAAAAACCGTTAGAGACGTTAACGATCGTTCGGGGATCCGGTCGGCGACGACGACGGCAGGAGAAGAGCTTACCGAAAGAGAGAGAGAGAGAGAGAGAGAAAAAACCAACGTTCCCTCGACTTTCCTCGCGTGCGACGGACGCGGGCCACACGACTCGACGACGCACGTTGTATAGTGGTTTATATATTTTTCAAACAATGCCTTCACGGTCCGTCGAACGAGCTGGAAAAATAACTGTTCGCCGCCGCCGCCGCCGCAGCGGTATGTGCTTTCACATACTTCCGAGGAGATTTTTTTTTTTTTTCCACGCGGGAACAAAGAGAACGAAATACACGTAGGTATATAAAATTAAAAAAAAAAACACGAAATATAGTTACGCCGCGATACGCCCGCTTTACGAAATAATACGAGTATATCGACTCGTCCGGACGACGAATTCTTCGTCCTTAATCGTCGTCGATATTGTCATCGTTTATCAGGAAAACCAACGCCAAAGACGATATAATATATTGTCGCCCTCGTGCCAAAAGTGACCAACTGGTTTTTTAAAGTTTTGAGTAATGTCAGTTTAAAAGTTGAGCACTTCTTTAAAAATCGAGAATTTAACTGATGTTTATAAACTTGGTACCAATGAAACCGCAATAGTATACTTTACACTACAGTATACTAGTTTTACTCAATATTTATTACTATGATTACTAAATTATGAATTACTAAATAAATTTTATGGTAAAAAGTGACCAAGTGAAAACGGTTTTTCTTGGTCATTTAAAAAGTGACTAAGTCATAAGTATAATTCACTTGGTCATTATTTTTGTATTATGTTTTATATGGGTAATGCATTAATATTACAATCATTTTTATACAAAAACATTATTCAAACAACAAACTTGTTCATTTTATTTGAAAACATCATAAATTATTATTTTTTTTATTATTTTTAAACTATGAAATATAATAATGACCTTATTAAGAAATGACCAAGTGACTTCGTCAATTTTTAAACGTAAGAATTATATTGAAATGTTGGTTGGTTAAAATTAAGTATTCGGTGGTTCCTAAACTAATAAAGATATCACTTGGAAACTTTTTACGTATTTTCATAGGACCAAAATAAGACATCTTAAACATTTTTTTCACTTGGTCACTTTTTGCACATGGTCACTTTTGGCATGAGGGCGACGATATGCAAAACTTAAATATCGTGCAACATACCTAATTATCCTGTCGTCTCGCTGCGTCGACCGTTCCGTCATTTGATTGTTTCCGACGGATTACAATATTCCACCGCGGGTCTATCGGAGCGTTCTGTAAGAAGAAGAAAAAAAAACAAACAATGAGAGAATATTTTCTAAAAATAACGCCGGAACATCTGGCGTTCGTTTTGTGTAATGGATTTCTTGGGCGCCGCGCAATTTTCGAAGCAATCTTTTCTCTACAAACAGAGACCGAGATTCGGCGGTAGATATATAAGGTGTACGGAAAAAAAAAAAAACCGTATATAAAAATATTTTTAAACAAACACGCGTACTTCGGTCGTTCGGCCGCCGCCGCCGCCCGTGGCCGCTACGAATTTCCCCGAACACAAACATAAAAAAAAAACGGAGAGAAATCGCTCGCTGTTTACATTCAATCTTAAAAGCGACGAACTTTACATATAAACACCGCGCGGATAAGTGTACGCGAGGCGACGCGCTAATAATACAATCAACGTAAACAGAACGTAAAACGCGTAAAGCTCTCTCGTCGTCGGCGTGTATATTTATTGGAAAAAAACTACACGTTTTCCGGAAGAAAAGTTCAATTATTTACACACCGCCCCGTGTCCGTCAGAGACGACGATTTTTCGTGTCGCACACTCAGGGCCGTATTTACGCCTAGGCCCGTGAGGCCCGGGCCTAGGGCGGCAAATTTTTTGGGGCGGCAAATTTTGTAAGAAATAAAAAAAGAATCATATGAATGCATGAAATATTTATATGATTTTTTTTTAGATATCTGTATGTAAAATATACGGGCGCATGAAACTGAAAATGTCACTAACCCGAAATCAATTTTCTCGTAATGTGAGCTATAAAGATAAGATACCTACCTAGGTATATAATAATATAAGTTGTTCCTAAAAGTAATTACGATAAAAATATAATATATATAGAAATTGGCTAAAGATATTGTGTATCCACATCGCACACGACCACACTTCATTTCAGTTTATTGTTCGTCATTGTCGGGAGTGCATATTACAACATAATATATTTAATAAATAATAATTAATAATTTACAGTATTTAGCATTTTTTCACTATGAGTGACGGTCGTAAACGTTTTAGTGGTTCAGAGTATAAAAAGCGAGCCAAAGATAAAGAATATAAAGAGAGTAAAGTTAGATAGATAAAAGATAGATTAAACGCGACATCAATACTACACACATAGAATCCGAGATGCTTCGAAGTATAAATTATGATGATATAATCGACGATTTCGCGTCTAAAAAAGTTCGTCGTAAAATGTTATAGATAACATAGGTTATGATTAGGTATAAGTTTAACTATTAAGTATTACTAGGTATAAGATTAAAGATTATTAAGATTATTTTAAGATTAAGATTCAAAATGTATACTGATAATGCCTAATTAGGATTTATAATTATTATTTGTTTTGTTTATAATGACTATTGACCTAATTTCTTTAAAATGAAATAAATTTATTTGTAATAATTACAATTTTTTTTTTCTTGGGGTAGAGGCGGCATATTTAAAAGGGCCTAGGGCGGCACTTGTTCTAAATCCGGCCCTGCGCACACTATTGAAATAATATACTTGTAAAATTCAATATTTTCTCTATGAAACGGATTAGTGTTTTCGAATCGTCCGATAAAAATCGGCGCAGCGTTTAGAAAAAAAAAAAAGGTTCGCTGTCGATTTCGCGATGTCCGTTTCGATTACTATTCTCAGTAGGGCGAAAAAACATTTGAAAATATTTTTCAGCCCTGCCCAACAGATTACACGCTCCGCGAGACGATAATATACATTTACGTGTACAAACGTTATTAGCTCGGCGCACGAAAAACGCACTTTTTATCCAAATTATTATAGTGGTGGGAATTATTCGTGACAAACGTACATCTGTCATTCGCGGGCAATTATATTTACTTCGACCCCCGCACCCCATTTTTGTTGACGCGCGACCGTGTTCGGGCGCAATAAAAACACCCGACTCCATTTTGAATAATTAAAAAAAACTGCTGCTGTTGCGGTGTAATTATTTTCGCGCAGACGAATATACTATACCAACACGACGACGCGACGTTTGTTTCCCGTCCAAAGTATGAGTACAAAGTGATAACGGAAATCGGGGGGGGGGGGGGGGTGGTGGATTTTTTGAAATCCTTTGGGTACAAAGTCGTCCTTAGTGATTCGTACGAGTAGCGTTTATCACTCCAGCGTCACGAGGTTACGTCGTCGTCACTGCGTTTCGGGTGACGCGGGGCGTGGTAAATCGGTAATATCGCGGACGCCTATAAGGGAGGGAGGGGCGCGGATATGCCCGCGGCGGAAAGTCCTCGACAAAAGTCCTGCAGGATACGACAGGAATTATTATTACACCCGGGTTCGACGAGAAGAAAAAAAAAAGCTTCCTGCGGCGTGCTAGCGGGCGAAGGGGGGAAAATACGTCGTACGAGCGTTTCGAGAAGAGAGGACGACGACATAACAATGATAATAATACACGCGCGAGACGGTATACCTACGCGAAATTACTTTAACGACGACGACGACGACGACTTTGTAATCTCGCACACGGTAATCTAGAGAGTTCTTATTGTTGTTTTTCTGTGGGGTCGAAACGCGCGCGCGTCTTCCGCTTCACTCGTCTCGTCGTCGTTACAGACGTTTCCCGGCGATTTCCAATTATATCAACAATAACTGTCGTGTATTATACGTATACGCTGCTCGCCGCCGCCGGGAGGGAAAAAAAACACGAAATTACTTTACTATCCGCAAAAAAAAAAAAAAAACACCGTGCTGCGTCAAAAGACCGACGTGAAATCGTTTGTGAATTTACGCCGCCGCCGTTTGGTAGCAAAAACGAAAAAACGACGAAATTATTTCTACGAATTATTATAAATCGCATAATAATCGTATTCCTATATGAAGAAAAAAAAGCACTGACGTTCCTAGACTACATAGGGGTGGTACGGTTTTAAATGTTTTTCAACCGGGTAATAATATAATATAGTCGATTGAAAAACAAACAAAACAACGATGACGTTCATACGATCCGAGGCACGAGGGAAACGAAATTCAGGCCGCAAAGATATTATTGCATCTCATCGGATGGGATTTGATTTTATTTCAATTATCTTGTTGTTGTCCTCCAATGGATAGATACTGAAATGTATATAAACCCTTTTCAAATGTTACGCTAATCGTGTGAAAGCTCAAACGCGTGTGAAATAAGAGTAAACGCAGTTAAAAAACACTCGAAATATCAATCCGATCCCGCAATATTTTTTGTGCACAGTTTTCCTTTTTATAACTCGCTCGTTTTGAGAAAAAATATAATATCGGAAAATTTCAAAACATTACAACGTTTAAACGAAGAAACACAACAACAAATACGTATATTGACGTTTATTGCGACTTGGATTTTAGCGCCGTTTACGACACGTCCAGAACCACTGGGAGAACCGTATAAAATACACATCGACTAAATTGTTCGAGTATAAAATAATAATATCGTACTCCGAATAGTACACCGTAATCGCCCTAACGTGCAAACACACAGACTTATCGATTTTTCTTTTTTAGTAGTTTTTATACCAATTAAAATAACGCAGTCGTTTTATATACGAGTATATAAATTAACCGTCTCTTTATACGCGATAGAGATATTATAGTTGTTATTCGTTTCTAATTTCTATACGAACGCGTCGCGCAAAATACAATAATATTATAATAATTACGTATACAAACGGTATACGGGCTAAACGGGTGTTTTCGTATGCACATTTGACCAGGGACGATCACAAAAAAAAATCATGGGGGGGGGGTGTAATCTTCAAAATTGCCGACTAGAAATTGAAATTCAAAATTTTTGTTAACTATTTAGTTATTTTTAGTTACATTATGTAAATTTATAATTAATTTATTACCTTATGTTTCAATTCTTAACAGGAGCAGTCGATGCTCGTATTTCCAAAGATATCGTGTTTTTTTAGAGTCAAATCAATATAATTCACGAACCATTAGAGATATGAAAAAATGTAACAAAATAAAAGTTATAGAAAATTTAATTTACTTTAAAATATGCGTTATTAAAAATATCGATATTTCTAAAGGTTAACGAAATATTTACGAAAATGTCGAAAATTTTCGTAAATATTGAAAAATGTAGTAAGTTCAAACTTAAATCACAAGTCGGCACGGGTTAACCTTATCTGATCGAACCAAAACTTTTTGTAGTTCGTTTTTATACATATAGGCACAATATTAGGGGGTGAGATCAAACATATTTTAAAATCAAAAATTAAGGAACACCCTAGTATGCGTGTTATATATATATATATATTATATAGGTTTTTATCTTATGCCGACTGCCGATTCTCGCAGTCTCGCTATACTTTTGCGAATCCGCTCCATAACCCATTACGAAAATATTGAGTCAGATCAATATTAACAATGTATTTAATTTTCCTTTCCTCGTCTTAAAAAAAAAAGGTTTAATCAGGTGAAAATAAATTCGATTTTGCCGACTGAAAATCAAATATTGCCGAGTGGGGGGGGGGTGTGACACCCCCTCATGACCCCCCTTCGGTTCGTCCCTGCATTTGACCCGTTATTTGATCGTTCGGTTTCAAAAGTCGGTTCGACACGGGGGGAGGGGGGATCGGATTTTTTTCCATTTCCGTTTCCGAGCTGCAGACGGCAAAAGGATAGACGGCGTATCCTGTCGTCGATTTAAAAAAAAATACACAACGCGTAAAAATATTACTGCAACGCGATCGCGTCGATACACGGGGTGTCAGCGAGAAAAGATTTTTCAACAATATTATTTCAACGTTATTTCTCTCCAGGGGCGTAGCCAGTAGGTAGGCCTGGTAGGGGCCCGGGCCTACCCAGATTTTCTCATTTAAAAAAATACCAATAATATTAAAAATAATATATCAGACACTTATACACGTTTTTACAACAGTATAATCTATATATATATAAAAATGGAGACAAAAAATTCGAAATTGCATCAGTTGAGAACGGCTGGGCCGATTTGGCTCAAATTTTTTTTTAATGATAGAGAACGTCGGGGATCGGGTTTATAGCATAAATTATGGACCTAACTCCTGTGAGTTAGAGATTTAGATTACATAAATTAATATTTATAGTTGTATTTTGTAAAAATATCAGTATTTAGGTACTTAAATAAAAATTGCATCTTTTGAAACTATATGTGCCTATGCTTCTTTTTTGGTTCAATTTGTTTTAATTTTTAAGTAATTAATTATTCATTTATTGATAAGAATAATCATTGAAAACTTTGAAATTACGGTAGGCTAATAAAAAAAATCAGAAAAAGTCCCAATTACCGTCGTCGGTGAGTAAAAGTTTTATAGTGGGCTTACCCAAAAAAAAAATCCTAGCTACGCCCCTGTCTCTTTCTCTCGTTTTTTTCATTTCTTTCTCGAATCGATATCGTTGTTTTACTCGGTTGTCGGCCGATTAAAATAATAATAATACGAGAAGAAAAAAAATAGTAATATCGTAATAGAATCCGGCGCGCGATTTCCACTCGGCACTTATCGGGCGACACTTTAATAATATTCAAATAATCGCGCGATCAACGCCGCCGCCGCCGCTCGCAAAACAAACAACGCCGAGCACCCCGAGTATTTGCCCACGGGTTCGTCGTGCAAATATAATATATACACGCGCTTGGTTTCCGAACGATTGGATTTTAATAAATCATCGCCGCGCGACCACCGCAGTACAAATAATATACGTATATTATGTTGTATATTTTAATGTCGTCGCGTAGACAATAAACGACGTCGAGCGTCGGCGAGATACTAAACTATATAAATTACTAGCTGAATAACCCGGCTTCGCCCGTGTGCAGTATAACTTTTTATTTTATCAGTTTTTTTTTCATTTTTACCCCTTTTACCCCTTTTAACCCCCTTAGGGGTCGAATTTCGAAAAATCCTTTCCCATGGGGCCTCTGCTATATTAAATGAAACTATTGACAAAATTTAATACCACAAAGCTCCATTGACTCGGGATTTTTTCCATTTTTACCCCTTTTAACCCCCTTAGGGTTAATTTTCTCCATAATTTATGCTATAAACCCGCTCCCCGACATTCTCTATCGTTTAAAAAAAATTTGAGCCAAATCGGCCCAGCCGTTCTCAACTGATTCAATTTACAATTTTTTGTCTCCATTTTTATATAATATATAGATAACCGTTCCAGAATATTCTCGGCGCTCGCCACATAAATAAATATTGAAAAAAAAACTATCCTATCTTTTAAGTTGGACCAAATTACACGCGGTGTAAAAAATTTCATCAAAATCGGTTAAGTGGTTTAGGAGTCCGTTGAGGACAAACATTGTGACACGAGATTTATATATTATATTAAGATAATATTATATAGACTAAATGGATTTAGTTATTCCAAAACTATGGCGCAAAGTGTGACGCGAGAGAGCGCTAAAAAATCGGGGAAAACTTTATCCGACGGTCGGCGAGAATTCAAAGTATCGGAAACACGTCGCATATTCCTCGCTTTCCTGCCAAATCCAAAACCTAGTAGTAGTATTCTCGGCAGCACTCGACTCGGCCCCAGAGTCCCCCATCCCACAAATCGCACCCGCGTGCAGGACTTGTTCGTACACACGACTTGTTGTCGGACAAAACTACGACTGACGTCACGCAAAGTCACTGGACCGGGTCCTTCTCGCCGTCACGGTCCTGCTCTGTTCGTCCTCTCCGCCCGCCCCGCGGAGAGGTGTGCGCGGCGCGCGAATTATATTATCGTGTTCGTACGGAGAGAGCCTTCTTTTGTTACACCGGTAGTATAGTATATATACTTTTATATTCGACAACACAACGCGCTCTCGTCCATTGTACTTTTCTTTCTTCGTGCGTATACGCGCGCGCGCGTTTTACCTGTGCGTATACACGGTTTTTTTTTTTTTTTTATTATCATCATTATTACTTATGCTTTACCCTTCCATTCCGCCGCCGCCGCCGCCGCCGACGAATTATTCCCTATGGTCATCGGTCTCGGTCTCACGCACAACCGCACGCCGCGGACGAGACGAGAGAGAGAGAGAATAGAGAAATAATATACGTTATATTATTATTACTATTATATCCCGTGCACGCGCACAACTGCTGCAACTGACGGAGCAAGAAAGAGAGCAGGACACAGAGAGAGAGAGAGAGAGAGAGAGAGGTAGAGAAACTATACAGGGCGATTGAAAACACGTCTTCCCGGGTTCGCCTACTCTCGAGTATAATGATTACTAGAGTTAGGATGTTGATGACCTAAAAAACACACAATAATGCCCTAAAAAAAGTGCGAAAATGCCCTAAAAACTTCAAAAAATGACCTTTAAAATTATCAGAAAGAGCACTTGTTTCATCAATATATAAAACTCAAAGAGTAAATCTCATCGGAACGCCATAAATGTAATCACAACAAAAACCCCACAATAATAATATTAAAATTATTTTTTACTAATAGTCCAAATCCAAAGTTAGATTTTAAATAAATTAAATTTGTTACCAAACTTGGGTGTAACATTTGCCCTAAAATCTATAATTTGTGAAAAATGTCCCACATTGTATAAAAAGTACAAAAAATGCCCTGAAAGATGAAAAAATGACTTAAAAATGTTGAAAAATGACGTTAAAAAACAAAAAAAATGCAAAATAAAATTAGAATATTCTGCATCAAGGGAGCATGAAACAAATTTTTAACTAGGATAGCATTATACAGAATAAAAGGGAAAAAAATGCAAAAGTCATCAACATCCTAACTCTAATGATTACGGAATCGAATAGTATGTTTTAATCGCGAGTGCACGCGAATAGCGTTAGAATATTAGACGCTCGTTTCGTAACTTTGAAATACCGAGCCGGGAAACGTCGCGAAAACGATCGAAACCAGTTTACTCGTCGGCCGAGAACTAACTGGGCGTCGGCGAATCGTTGAAAAGTCCCGGCGCGTAAAAAATCCAAGACGCAGAGACGGATTATTGAAGAAGAAGAAGAAGGAAAAAACATTCTCGGAATAATCGAGTTTTTCGTATACCGCGCAAATACGACGCGAATTCCTCTCCGCGCGTGTTGCCGACCGTCGCGTCGTCTAACGCGATTCACGTACGGATCGGTTCCCGAGTTCTGACGAATAGTAAAACCGAACGCAGCAGGTTTTCGGATGAAAGCCATTCGCCAAACGCGTCCGT
Organism: Drepanosiphum platanoidis; assembly: GCA_948098885.1. Taxonomy (NCBI): domain Eukaryota; kingdom Metazoa; phylum Arthropoda; class Insecta; order Hemiptera; family Aphididae; genus Drepanosiphum; species Drepanosiphum platanoidis. The sequence continues at coordinate 10,671,402 of OX402539.1, forward strand.
TAATTACGAGATTAATTCGTATAAATTCTATTTTACTGCGAGATTCGCATACACGCGCCCAGTTCGACGATTCAACGATTCGAAACGTATACCCCGAAAGAGTAGACGACAATCGTTTGAAATTTCTAGTTTTCATTCGTATTTCGTCGCCCTCATGCCAAAAGTGACCATGTGCAAAAAGTGACCAAGTGAAAAAAATGTTTAAGATGTCTTATTTTGGTCCTATGAAAATACGTAAAAAGTTTCCAAGTGATATCTTTATTAGTTTAGGAACCACCGAATACTTAATTTTGACCAACCAACATTTCAATATAATTCTTACGTTTAAAAATTGACAAAGTCACTTGGTCATTTTTATATTTCATAGTTTAAAAATAATAAAAAAAATAATAATTTACGATGTTTTCAAATAAAATGAACGAGTTTGTTGTTTGAATAATGTTTTTGTATAAAAACGATTGTAATATTAATGCATTACCCATATAAAACATAATACAAAAATAATGACCGAGTGAATTATACTTATGACTTGGTCACTTTTTAAATGACCAAGAAAAACCGTTTTCACTTGGTCACTTTTTACCATAAAATTTATTTAGTAATTCATAATTTAGTAATAAATATTGAGTAAAACTAGTATACTGTAGTGTAAAGTATACTATTGCGGTTTCATTGGTACCAAGTTTATAAACATCAGTTAAATTCTCGATTTTTAAACAAGTGCTCAACTTTTAAACTGACATTACTCAAAACTTTAAAAAACCAGTTGGTCACTTTTGGCACGAGGGCGACGATTTATCCAAACGATTGAATCTAAATTCGGACAAGTGTCGGGACGAACCGATTCGGATGCAGATAAATGCGAGATTCTAAGACTACGCGTACACGTCCTGCGGGCGGCGCGGTATCGATCCTTAAAATCGGACGACCGAGGACGATGACGTCGCGATCGCCCTGTACATCCATCGGGCGTAATAACGACGATAATATTATACTCGACGCAGAGAGTGTGTGTGTGTGTGTGTGTGTACACGACGTGTGCGCGGCGGCGGCGGCGGCGGCGGTGCAGTGCGCGGGTGAAGTGAAAGGACGTTGTCCGGTCATAGACCTCTGGCCGTTCGGGATGTGTACGGCGACGGAGGAGCGGAGCGAAGGGGTTAAGCGCGCAGGCCGACCGACGAAATTAATGCGTGTCCCGATAAAACCGTGCGCCGCCGCCGGTCGGCATATTTTTATAATTTTTTTACGTTTCTCGTCGTATTCGTCGTCGCTTTTTATTACGTTTTCAGAGTAGGGGGAACGGCAAACAGACGGACGGCGGCGAATTTTCGCGAATTTTTTTCCCTCTCGAAAGGGTCAACAACACTCGCCGGCAAACCGTATTCTAACGAAATAATACAATGATATTATAACGAGCTCAAAGTGCATTAATTCTCGCGTTTTTAGGGAACGAAATAGGGAAATGTTTGTTACTGTAAAATACGAGACGGACAAACGCTACCAACAATCGCCCTAGACCCGAAATGAAACATTTTTCCCGACCACGTGTCGTTTTCAAAATCATAAACACCGCGGTTTTTAGAAATAAATAGTTCAAAAGTCTTTTCGGGAATCCTACTTATGAGTAGGGCCCGGATTTCAATGCAAAGTGCATATTTTTTTGGTTCATCATACACAATGCTTTCCAAGTACATAATTCGTTTCATGTGACGAGTGTTTGAAAGCTACAAATTTTATTTTGCATTTTTAGCATTTTTAGGGTCATTTTGTCGGTTTTTAATGCACGTTTGTTCAATATAGATAATATAAAACTTCAAAAAATTATCTCAAGATAAATTATTTTCTTGATATTTAAGAAAATTATTATTTAGTTTTTATCTCATCTTAATTTATTATTGACTGTAGATCGTCACCCGTATTCGGTCAAATAACAAATAATCAGTAATAAAAAATATATGGTATTTTTAAGGTCATTTTTGTGGTAAATTGTATTTTTTAAAGGCGTTTTTGTGGTAAAATGCATTTTTGGCTATTTTTTTAGAGCATATCTGTATGGTTTCAAGTGCATTTAAATCCGGGCCCTACTTATGAGTATTCGACTCTCGAAAAATAAACGATTCGTCGACGAAAATACTCGAGAAAACGTCGAGATCTGTAATTATTTATCGCGCGAGTCGAAGAATGTAGGCGGAACTCTTATCGTCGATGCACATTGTTCACTCGCGTTTACAATTATTACCACACGTTTTCACGAGTTTTTTTAATCCGAGAGTGCGCAAATACAGAATATAATAATAGTACAAGCGAATACCGAATAGTTCAGCAAGTTTTCATAAGCAAATCAATAAAATATCGATTCTATTTCCTGTTTATCGAGCGAATCCGAGGAGTTTACCTATTCAGCCGATTATAAAATCAAAAGAAATTGCAGGCGTAAAATATTTAGGCGTCTAACGCGCGTTTTGCCCGCGCACTCGGCAAAAGTGCAACGAAAACGAAAACTTTCGGAGAAGAAAAAACGCGTCTCGTTTCGAACTTTTCGTCCTCGTTATTATATTATATATTATGACTCGAGCCTGCAGTGCGCATTAATTTACGAGAGTGGCAGCACTCGAAGGGGGCCGCCGTGCGAAATTCTCGCGAGAGTTACTTTTTTTCGTTTTTAACGTCTATATTAAACGTAAAGTTTTCCGAACAACAAAATCGACAAAAGAACGAGAGTGGTTTTTTTTTCATTTTTAATTTCACCAACGCTATTGTCCACGCGCCTTGTCGTCGTCATTACCGGGCGCGGTCGACACAGAATAACCGATTAATATATTTTTAAAAGAAAGAAAAGCGGTAACACAATACGCCGCGTATACGTAATAGTTTTTTTTTTTTTTTCATAAATTAATATTTAAAAAAATAATACGTTTCGTGCGGGGTAACTATTATTTTTTTTTTTCTTATATAATATATCCGCCAAGGAAAAAGATCATTTTAAACACGACTACACGTCGGCCCCGCTCGAGGCGGCGGCGGCGGCGGTCACATTAAAACACCAAACTGGCCGACTGTATATAAATTGAAATAAAGTATCGGACATCGCGCGCGTCGACCCACTACTTAATTCGGAAGTTATTAATGAATCGTTTCCTCCGACGCGCGCGCGCGCAAGTCGTTGAAACAACAAAACGTCGTCGTCGCGATAATATTGTATCGAACGGATTGCAGAGAGAAAAACGGTCAGAGAAAATATATCGTCGCCCTCGTGCCAAAAGCGACCAACTGGTTTTTTAAAGTTTTGAGTAATGTCAGTTTAAAAGTTGAGCACTTCTTTAAAAATCGAGAATTTAACTCATGTTTATAAACTTGGTACCAATGAAACCGCAATAGTATACTTTACACTACAGTATACTAGTTTTACTCAATATTTATTACTATGATTACTAAATTGTGAATTACTAAATAAATTTTATGGTAAAAAGTGACCAAGTGAAAACGGTTTTTCTTGGTCGTTTAAGTCATAAGTATAATTCACTTGGTCATTATTTTTGTATTATGTTTTATATGGGTAATGCATTAATATTACAATCATTTTTATACAAAAACATTATTCAAACAACAAACTCGTTCGTTTTATTTGAAAACATCGTAAATTATTATTTTTTTTATTATTTTTAAACTATGAAATATAATAATGACCTTATTAAGAAATGACCAAGTGACTTGGTCAATTTTTAAACGTAAGAATTATATTGAAATGTTGGTTGGTCAAAATTAAGTATTCGGTGGTTCCTAAACTAATAAAGATATCACTTGGAAAGTTTTTACGTATTTTCATAGGACCAAAATAAGACATCTTAAACATTTTTTTCACTTGGTCACTTTTCGCACATGGTCACTTTTGGCATGAGGGCGACGATATATAGTTTTTTACGAGCGTTTTGAAAACAAGAAATAACTAAACCCCGCGGCCGTCGTTATAAATCGATCAACGCTCCGTTCCGATTTCGGTGCTAAAAAACGCCATCACGCGCGCGTTACTTTTTCCGGAGCGATCGACGGTCGTCCGCTCGGAATTTCGCGATAAATCTCTCTGCAAACAGGTACACGGTTTACGGTCGTCCGTCGGGAGGAGCGAGCAGAGTAACCCCGGCAAAGTCGCCCGCAGTCCGAAACGTTAAAATATTAAACAAACGTACCGCGGACGCGCGCGCGCTCGCGGTTTAGCCCTCGTCCGTAGAGATTAAAATATCTCGATACGCGGCGCGTTACGATAATCTTTGGCGAAATTACGCGAGACTAACCGTGGTCTACGCGAGGCCGATCGCACACCAAAAGAGCAAAACCGTGTTAGTCGTTTTTGTTTTAGTCAACTGAAAACAATTTGTTTTATATAAGCGCATATGCAGTTAGTCGAGGCAAAACAAGAACCGCAATCACTCGTAGTAGTAGTAAAATGGAGCTTGTGCGTCGATTTTTACAGGGAGAAATTTTTTTTGTAAGGGCACTACTCTCCCTCATTCGAACTCAATTCTCCCTGTAAAATAATTTTCGAAGGGAAGGGGGGATGAATTTCAAATCCGCGGGTGAGCTCGCGCAAGGACCTAACCTCCACCCTCGCCAATTATCTATGTCGAGAGTTTATTACTCGCTGAGGAAAACGCGCAGATATTTTTTATTAAAGAGCCAGCCGAAGAAGACCGCAAAACTTGAAAATTTTATAAGCCTCCGATTTAGTGCGCGTTCATAAAATATTTTTGAAAATAGTTCAACGAAAAGTCGTCAATTACCGCGCGCAGTCCAATTTATACGCCGCGCAGCTCTTAGAGATTTGTTAAACTGCACACGCATAGTGCGAGCGCTGTGTAGCCAAAAGAGCGTCAAAGAATTAAAAACAAATTCCTTTACGAGCAGTACACAATAATTTCGACCCGACTATAGTGCAGGCTCGTCGGCGTCGGAAAACGATATCTATATATATAAAAATGGAGACAAAAAATTGGAAATTGCATAAGTTGAGAACGGCTGGGCCGATTTGGCTCAAATTTTTTTTAAATGATAGAGAATGTCGGGGAGCGGGTTTATAGCATAAATTATGGAGAAAATTAACCCTAAGGGAGTTAAAAGGGGTAAAAATGGAAAAAATCCTGAGTCACTGGAGCTTTGTGGTATTAAATCAATAGTCAATAGTTTCATTTAATATAGCAGAGGCCCCTAAAGAAAGGATTTTCCAAAATTCGACCCCTAAGGGGGTTAAAAGGGGTAAAAAGGGTGAAACTAGAAAAATTCGCCTGGCCGGAACCGCTGGAGCTTTGAGTATGAAATTTGGTCAGCAGTTTCGTTTTATATAGTGGAGACCCCATGGGAAAGGATTTTCCTAAATTCGACACCTACCGGAGTTAAAAGGGGTAAATGGGGTAAAAATGAAAAAAAACTGATAAAATAAAAAGTCATACTGCACACGGGCGAAGCCGGGTTATTCAGCTAGTTTTATATAAATCTCGACGGTACAATTCATTTCGGCGAGAGGGAAAAAGTTGCAATGTCGCGCGCTAAATATTGGGCGAAAAACGTTTGGGAAAATTAAAAATCATTGCGACGACGAAATTTTGGGTTCACGCGGTGATTTAGAGAGCGCGCATACCTCGTGCAAATATTAAGGACGCCGGTGGGGCAACGTTAGAAAAATCAATCGACGACGAAAAGTGAAATGAAATTGTTTTCAAAAAAATGTTTTTTATTTGTCTCTGTGGTAAAATTAGTCCGTTTATTATTGGTAATCGGTCATCGTTAATATCGTCCGCAATGATATACAATAATATGAGACAACGATAAATAACATTTTCAACGATGACTCGTCTGTAGTTAATCTAATAACGATTTCTACGGCGCGGCGACGATAATTGATTTAAATTAATTTTTCTGCGGGCGCTATTGCGGATATTACAAAAAATCGAAACGACGGCAATTGCCGAGTATGAGTATATTTTTAGAGAGGTTTTTTGCCTCACAAGGCGGCGTCAGACGCGTTCGTGGAGCCACGAGAGACTTTTTTTTATCGCAATCGAAAAACCAAACAAATAATAATCGTTATACATTTCAACCGTGTCGGAGGGATGTCGCGACAGTTCGTTTTTCATATACGTTTACGAGTGGTAAAACACAATAGTGTAGACTATAGTTTTATAGCCGCCGCCGCGCCGTACGACGACCGAGATTTTATCTATTCGTTTTACGTTTCTCGGGGAGGACCGACCACCGGGCCTCGCGCGGCGTTATTCGACAGAAACTATGCCAGGGGTCGGCAGGAAAATTCATCAATAATATCGAGAAATTCAGCGTCAAAAATCCCCGCTGATATTAAGTAGCTATACGTTTTTGTCGTGTGTTAATTAAATACTATATTATATTTGGATAAATGAATCTTAATGAAATAAAGTTTTTTTTTCTATATTTTAAGACGTATTATTATATTATTTTTAATGCCTACCAATTTCTCTACGACTAAAAAGGTCGCAAAAACCTGTGCGGCTTCACTGGGCATCATGGTTTAGTGACTTTTTTTTTTTTTCTAAAAAAAAGGCTCTTTCCTACGAAAAGGTTCCCGCCCTATGGGCGCACACGTGCATGCCCCCCCCCCCCCGCGGGGCGTTGAAGTTACCGCCCGCGAGTTGCGAAAACATCGACAATATCAATTAAAACACAATATCGGCGTCGGAACCAACGATTATTACTAGGGCTCGGATGTTTATGAAATTGCATATTTTTTTCCATTTATCCAATTTATTGCTAACCTGGATACAAATTTGATTCATGTTCTACTGAATAAAATAATACTATTTTTATTTTGCATATTTTTGCATATTTAGTGGTTTTGTATTTTAAATGCATAATTTTGGATTTTAAGAATATAAATGCATATTTCAAGACAATTTAACGTAGAATATTAATAATGTTCCTTATTATTAGGTATTTTTATATCGTGCTTGTCTGTAGAACGAAGTTTTTCACATTACAAAAATTTACTTTCCGATAACAGACGCAGCTACAAGTTTGATCAAATTAAAAAAAACTATTGTATCACAGTGTAACGCTGATAATTTAATAATGTAATAAAATGAAATATTAGTCACTAATAAATAATAAATAATATTATAAATTAAAGTTAATAAAACGCTATGTAAATTTACGAAATGTATTTTAAATTGTAGTGAAAAAAATAATATATAAAAATAACTACTGGGTAATAAAAATATAATATTTTTGTTTTATGAATTGTAATAAATTTTTTTGTGCATATTTTGGTGTTTTTATTGACTGAAAATGCATATTTTATAATTTTTAGCGCATATTTTGTTTGCATATTTCGTAATTTTTTAGTGCATAAATGCATGCATATTACAGTAGTTTTAAGTGCATAAACATCCGAGCCCTAATTATTACGGTCCGCGAGACGAGAGGAATACACACACTACACACACACACGTAATATGTGCCGATTGCATAACGCGCGAGAAAGGTATTATACCGCGGCGGCTCGAGAGCTCGACGACCGTCGCGGGTTTTGTTATCGGATAGAGGCGCGCACATTCCGCGGGTTTTGCGTCATATAAACGACGGCGTTTCGGGTCGGCGCGGCGCGCGTTTTCTATTCGAGCTCTAATTATTATCGATTCGGCCTTTTCGCGTTATAATTGGATTTCGGCGCGAACAAACAAATCCAAAATCCATTACCTCCCCGCGCGCAAATACGTGTATAGTTTTTCAAACGGTGTAAAAAAACCTAACCCGCAAAAAAAGAAAAGGAAAAAATGTAATTGTTTAATAACAAACCTCGCAGCGTCGTCGTTATGGTCGACCGTTTGGCTAAATATTCGCTTTCGGAAAAGACGATAATATAAAAATTCAAAATGATCTAAATAGAGTTAGTGATTGGTGCTGTCGTAATGGCCTTAAGTTAAATACAGCAAAATGCTATAAAATGTCGTTTCTTCGTATAAAGTCTAAATTTAATTTTGATTATTATATTGATAATGACAAACTTGTCGAAATTGATAATTGCAAAGACCTGGGGGTGATATTCCAGTCAAATCTATTATTTTCATCTAATATCGAATTTTTATGTAAAAAAGCGCTTAGAAGTCTCGGATTTCTTATCCGTAATACGAAAGACTTCAGTTATGAAAACTGTTTAATAACTTTATATACGGCACTGGTTAGACCAATCCTTGAATTCGCGTCAGTACTATGGAACCCTACACAAATCGGACTTAGTGAATCAATAGAACGGGTACAAAGGAAATTTTTACGTTATATTGGTTATAAAAGGAAATTACGTGGTGATGTTAATCCATCTGAATTTACGTCTCTATCGACGATTCAAGATAGTATTAATCTTGAATCTCTTGATACGAGACGTAAATTACTCGATATTCGTTTTATGACTAAATTGATAACTGGCGTTATATCTTGCCCGGATATTTTAAAGCGGATTGATTTTTATGTTCCGCAATATAATGCACGGCATCATCCCACTTTTTCAGTTCATTACCACCGTACCTTATATGGTTATAATAATCCTTTGGATAGAATGGCGCGTGTGTGTAATGAACTGGAAAATGTGGATTTATTTGCTACCTGTAAGAGTTAGAAGCTAAGTCTCCGTGTAATGTAATTGTTTGCCATTTTTTATTGTTATTATTATGTGTTTAAAATAAGTTTTTATGTTGTTTGTATATATATATTAATTAAATTTGTAAATATCAAATTACTGTACTTGAGCTTAACGGCGTTAATTCCAATAAATAAATCAATAAATAAATAAATAAAAAACGAAATCAAACGACGACGACAGCAAAACACGTCTTCGGATCGCACGACGAAACCCGAAAAAGCTCGTATAAAACCCCTATGGAAACACGGTGTGATTTTCGAAAATATTTCGACGAATAGAATCGTCAAAGCGGGTACTACGCCTAGTCTCGCGTCCATCTAGTCTGGGCTAATATAATAATTTATTGAAACGCTCGTTTACACAGCCACCGATCGATCGCGGCCCCGTCGTCGCATTGTCATAGTTTATGCGCGTGCGACGACGACGCCGTTAAATACGCAAAATAGGTTAACGACGAGTCTTTTGTATACGCGAGCTTTGGGGAAAAAATCGTCTTCCGACGACGAATAATAATCGTAACAAGCGTGTAACACAGTGGTTCCCAACCTTTTTTATTCTACGCCCCCCCCCCTTTGTATATATTCGAAACTCTCGCGCCCCCCCCCCCATATAACGTGAAAAATATATCACTTTTTGTGTACTTTACGAAGAAATTATAAAATATCCGGGATGAATTCAATTTTATTGATGATAATAATTATAATTTTTCATATTTTCCCTAAATTTTAAAATAAAAATAATTTAATCAATAAAAATTGTATTTCGTAATAACTGCTTGCGCCTCCCCAGCAATGTGTACACGCCCCCCAGTCTGGGAACCAGTGGTGTAACACAATAGCGTGTCGTCGCGTGAAATATTTACAAACACTCGGACACGGCGCGCGATTGTAGAAAAACGCGGGCGTTTATCCGGAAAACGTATCAAATAATATATGCACAGCAAGCGTTAGAAAGAAAAAAGAAAGAAATAATAGAAATATGAGTACAGAATATTAGAAATATTGAATTTAGAAGAAGGTAAAAATTCATCCGCGTCGAGACATTGAAATTACTGGAATATCGGTCAAATAAAAACTTTCAAAACTAAACCACGACAGTGTCCGGTCGCATAAAACTAATGTAATAATAAAATAACATCGGTATTGAAAAGTATTAGAAATCGTTAATTAGAAATTGAAAACCATCACAGGATTTAGACGAAATTTCGCGTTTATTTTGTCCGCAAACTCACAACGCCCAACCGAGATGTACAATTTTGATTTTAATATAACATTTTATTTGTAAATTATTAACGCTTTTTTCACTTTTCAAATCGATTTTACACACAATCTATACCAGCGGTTCCCAAACTGTGCACCGCGGTGCCCAAGGGGCACCACAAGCACTTTCCAAGGGCACCACGTTCTACGGCCCATAAAAAATAGCTTAAAATGTTTTTTTTTTTTAAAAGTTTAAAAATGCATTAATTTATAATTAAGTTAGTTGTGTACTTGGCTCAGAATGCTTAGATTGTATTAAGTTTAATAAAATCAATAAAATTGGCTATCAATGAGTATTATTATTTTTTTGTTCTGTCTTTCGTCTTATATTCACAGAAGGTAAAATTTGGTCCAAATTAGGGCACCGCGGCTAAATTTGTTCCAAAAAAGGGCACCGCGGAAAAAAAAAGTTAGGGAACCGCTGGTCTATACGTTTCTTACGTTTAAATGATATTTTTCGGTAATTTGAAACTCGTTCGCGTGAGATTTCAAAACGGCCCAAAACCGTAACGCTATAAATAAATATATTTGTAATTAATACGACGCGGATTGGCCGTATTATTTCTACGGTGAAAATCGTTACGTTTACGCAACATTGAATTTTGAGCGACAATGTCGTCGGTATTGGTTCGCGGCGACGAAATTACATTTTCCGAGCACCGCCGGCCGAGGCGTTTTCTCGAGAAAATTAAATTAAAAATAGAAACAAAAATCCATAACATAATTACGGCGATTCGTCGAAGCCGACAGGCCGCCGCCGCCGCCGTTTCCTTTACGAATCCGTACAAGTCGAATGTACGGCGAGAAAATTAATTACAATTTTCGAGCTTCGGAAACCCAAACGAGCGCGCGCACGTTTCGCAACGTCGTCTATGATTGATATTAGAGGTCCTGGGGGCGCAACAATTATGTAACAACAATCGGTGGTGGATTCAGAGTGACGGGGGTTGGAGGACTTTCGACACCGAAAATACCAAGTTTTTACTCCTTTTCGAAAGACCAAACCATTTCATTTTGCTATTTTACGTACGTAAAGGATTTTTTTTGGGGAGGGGCTAAATATAAATTATCTTTAAACAGTTATAGTATTTATTTTTAAATATGGACGAAAACAATAATATGCAGCCCGCAGCGCAGTCGTTAAACACTGCACTTGTATGACACTACACAATAAAATTACCAACTATTTTTGGGGAGGCTTAAGCTCGTTAGCCCCCCTTTTGGGTGCCCCCCTCGATCGGCACACGAATTTCGAGTTTTACCGCATTTCGTTATCGGTTCGAAAACGAAGAAGAAACAAAGTCCGAGCGTATTTTTCGAGTCATAAATTGATTTTTGACAAACTCAAGATCCCACTAGAAAGTCACTATAAACTGAAACCGAGTGCAGACTAATATAATATACAGTAGAACCTCGAATATCCGAACCTCCGTTATACGAACCCTCTATTATCCGAACTATAATTAGCGTATCCGAACGTTCTGTTATCCGAATTCGTCAAATTAAAATTGATAATTATGTCAAAAAATTATAATAAATAAAATAAATGTAATGTATTTAATTATGTATTTATTTATTTCTAATAATGTAATGTATTCCTGATAATGTAATGTAATAATGTAATTCTAATAAAATATTAATAATAATAATAAATATTTTTATTTTATATTTCCAATATCCGAACTTTTGCGTATCCGAACTAGGTGCGGTCCCAATTAGTTCGGATAATCGAGGTTCTACTGTAATATCCTGCGGTTCAGTTTCGAGCGTTTTATACTATATCGGTGTATTTAACGTCACGGAAACATCACAAACGCTTTGGGAAATAAAAAAAAAAAAACGCGTAATATAATCTTTGTGGGCGAACGGCGGCGGCGGCGGCGGAGAGAGAAAATAGAGAGGGGAAAAAAAAAGAGTACGAAAGTGTCCTGCACGGGTCGGGCGCGACGACGGGTTTTCGGACGTTAAAAAAAAAAATAAATAAATAAAATAATAATAAAAACACCGTTAGGACCGCCGCGCCGTTCGGTCGTCGTAAAACGGTAGGCTATTAAAAAAAAAAAATAATAATAATAAGAGGGGAAAAAAAAACTCGTTTCTATATTTTATACACCGGCGCGGTCATCTGTTGCCGACGCGAGATCGTGTTCTCCGCGTCGCGTCGGCATAACATTAATAATAATAATAATATATAACGTATAATATAAAAATAAAATTCGAAACATAGAGAGAGAGAGACAGAGAGAAACTTTGATGTTTTTTTTTTTTTTTTAAAAAAAATACCACTACTACTACGCTGCCCCGGTCGAACTAGGATTTATCTTAATATATTATATAAATCTCGTGTCACAATGTTTGTCCTCAATGGACTCCTAAACCACTTAACCGATTTTGATGAAATTTTTTACACCGCGTGTAATTTGGTCCAACTTAAAAGATAGGATAGTTTTTATTTCAAATTTTTTAATACATTAAATATTTTAATTAACTTTTTAATAAATTTGTATGATTTGTATGTATCTTGTATATAAAAATGGATCGTAAAATGTATTGTAAGCGCATAACTCAACAACCCCTGAACCGATTTCGCTAATTCTTTTTTTATAATATTCCTTGAAGTACGAGGATGGTTTTTACGGAGATGATTATTAAGAAAATTAACCCTAAGGGGGTTAAAAGGGGTAAAAATGGAAAAAATCCCGAGTCACTGGAGCTTTGTGGTATTAAATTTTGTCAATAGTTTCATTTAATATAGCAGAGGCCCCTAAAGAAAGGATTTTCCAAAATTCGACCCCTAAGGGGGTTAAAAGGGGTAAAAAAGGTGAAACTAGAAAATTCGCCTGGCCGGAACTGCTGGAGCTTTGAGTATGAAATTTGGTCAACAGTTTCGTTTTATATAGTGGAGACCCCATGGGAAAGGATTTTCCTAAATTCGACACCTACCGGAGTTAAAAGGGGTAAAAGGGGTAAAAATGAAAAAAAAACTGATAAAATAAAAAGTTATACTGCACACGGGCGAAGCCGGGTTATTCAGCTAGTAATATTATATATATTTCGTCGTGCCAGGCGGTACCCGCCGGGCGCGTCTTTGTCAACGCACGCTCGTCGTCGTGCCAGCGAGTCGTATATTATAACACGTAATTATTATTCGTGCGCCACACACAACGAAAAAAATAAAAATACCTGTGCGCGTGTAACAATAATAATAATAATAATAATAATATCCGAGTCGGTATCGAGAAAACGGGTAGGTACACTCGTTTTTCGGCGAGTCGATACAGACACGAAATCGTATTGTTTTCACCGCGACCAGCAACGATCATAAATGCGACGAGGGTAGTATCTAAGGGTAGTATCTAAGGGTAGTGTCCCGCGGACAGAGCGGGATCGACTGGGGTAGAAAAACCAAAATACGTTTTCCTCGCGAAAAGTACGGTTGAAAACGGTCGACGTAATGTGTAGACGACGACGGGAGGTAGGGGTTAAAATAATAATAAAAAGAAAAGAAAAAACACTTACAGTTTCGCGTGGTTTTTGAAAATACACGTCGTGGCGTCGAAAACTCGTGATCCTTGTGTTTCGACATCTATAAAAAAAAAAATAAATCAAAAATAAATACGACGCAGTCCGACGTGATCGTCGCACGGTAATCGACGGCTAGTCCGAGAATAGGTGAGCAAAAATTACACGCGCGATTCGCAGACTTTGAAAAACAGTCGTAATAATTATATTATTATTTCAACACGCTTTAAATTAGTTTGAAAAAAAAAAAAACCAAATCGGTCTGGCGATAATTATTACATGATATTATACCGTTAAAAAACCGCATAATTCGTTTTTATTTTAAAAATATTTTCGCCAAAAGTGACGTATTTTTCACTGAAACACCCAAACAGTAGCAAATATTATCAATCTCAAAACGAATTTTTCAAAATTTAACGCTAATAACTCTGTTATAATAATTACTAGCAAACAATCTATTCTATAATATCTTAATAATAATATACGACGACGCTCAGACGATTCGTGTGAGTTTTTATTTTTTCGATTCACATGTTATCGAGTAAAATGTAAATAAACGACTTTTTTTTAAACTCGAAAACTTAAATTTACAGTTACATAAAGGACAAAGGTCGTCGTCACAACGTATCGATTTCGACTTTTTTATGAATCTAAAAAGGCGGCTGGAATTTAAAAGGTCGGGAGACTGCGCGGCGTCTGCGGCGCGTACACGCAGTCACTAGAACACCCGCATTGCAGCAGTTTTATTCATCCTATAGTTTTTCTCGGCAACGCGCGACGATAATATAATTATAATAATAAATACTTGACGTTCGGATATACACGCCGTCGTCGTTTACTTTGACAATCGTCATCTGGGGGGGGGGGAGGGAGGGGCAAAAAAAACGACGTCCGCGCAATATTCGCAGTGTCCTCGCCAAAGGAATCTCGTCCTGTCCTGCCGCCGCCGGTCGGATTCAAAACGTAGGTCGAAATTTGGCCAAAAGACTCCCGACTCCCCTCCGGGACGATCCGCGCATACGACGGCCAATTCGAAGAGGGGAAACAGTCCTCTTCCACGCGAAAAATTATCATATTGATAACGATATGTCACCGCGGCGTTGTAAAAAAAAAACTCTTAAAAAAACCATTCCAAAGTATGTTTGGAATAATACTTAAAACGTGAATACTCTACGAATATACTTAATCTATACGTAATATACGTATTGAAAATGGAAATTTGTCGGTCTTTTTTTCCACAAATACTACACGACGGCGCAGTCACGAGAGATAAAAATGTGGAAACATATGCGTGTTTGTTAGAAAACAAAGTGTTTCGCGACGACGACGATATGATATACACGATTTTATGACGAAAACGTTTTGAAAAGTTTCCAAAACACACGTCGTCGTCCGAGGACACAAAAAGTATTTAAAACACGTACGACGCGTCGATCAGCTGCAGCGCAGAGTAAATCGACGACGCATTCGTTATTAAAACGACGACGACGTTTTCGGAACGTCTTTTACGCGATTATAATAATATTTGTCATATACGCCGTCACACACTCGTTTATACAGCGATAACACGACGCACGCGGCCACTCCGTGCACAGCGGCGGCGGCGGCGGCGCTGAACTCAGAAATATAATAACGAGACGCGGCGGTTTTATCTGGAGAACGCGCAATTAAAAATTGGAAACAAAAATAAAATAAAATTACCACAGTCGTATTTCGCCGATAAGCCGAGACGAGGGGTCCCTCCGAAATTTCAAAATACTTTCCCGTCGTCGTAACTTTTAATAACGGAAATTAAATAATAAAAAACGTCGTGTGATTAAACACACACATTATTATAATTATCAGACGATTACACGAAGCGTCGTCGTCGAATATTTTTCGAGTCGTTAATAAAAATTATATGAAAATAATAATTTCCCCACTACGACGACGACGATTGTAATATCTAAACTACCGTTCCCGTTGTTCGTCTGCGACAAATATTACACAACATCGTTACGCGGACGTTGGAATTCCGATCGCGAATTCTTCGCGCTCCGTTTCCTATCTCCGGGCGAAAAAAAAAAAAAAAAACGACCTCGCCGATTAGAGTTTCCGAGGTGGTTTTTTTGGTCGAGCGACAGCAGATCGCGTTCGACAACGAATACTATTTGTTACAGTTGAAACGATAAGTGTGCGAGACGACGTTAATCATTAATTCATCGCATTTAGTCAGTCATAATGACGTCGCGCGCGTTAACTCGCGTAGATTTATGGCAGTTTTCGCGAATTTTTTCGGCGCGTTTAAACTGCATTTTTGTTAGCAAGAGGGCAGGAGACGACGACGACGATACCGAGCGCGTTCTGAGTCGGTTCCAAAACTCAGAGAGCCTATACTATATAAACGCCCGGCGCGGCGGACAGAATACGTGGCGCGTCTATTTCTGGCCCGCAGGTGCGCGCAAGCGCGCGAAAAGAAGCATCGACCCGAATACGGATTTCCAAAAGAAAAACAAACCTTTCCGGCGTGTACAGCTGGAAACGCACCGGCTGCAACATTATGTTGCGCAATGCACCGACTGCAACAACGTTTTGAAATTGTTTTACTACAACATGATTATTTCAGTACATGATTATCAGTCGTAGTAACAAGTGCTAAGTTTAAGTATTAAGTTTATTACAAGTGTTTAGTTTGTTTCCCTACTCCAAACATGGATAAAGAAATAGAGGTGAATATTTTGCTGTGGCGATTTTTGGAGTTTTTGGAATTGGAAAATGATAAACAAAATAGATTTTGGGTTCACCCAATCAACCAGAAGAGAAATATTTCTGGTTTTATTCGTGAATTAAAAAACGATCCGGAAAAATTTTATAACTACTGCCGAATGAATATTGGCGTTGCAAACATACTGATGCAAGAGGTCTTCGGCAGCGCAACAGCGCCCTCGTGTCGCGATACGTTGCACAACGTTTCAAGTCAGTGTTGCACGCAGTGTGCACCAGTATCATTTGATTCTACAGAAAATGCGCAACGTGCAACATTGAACTACGTTGCGAGACGTTTTGCAACATAATGTTGCAGCCGGTGCGTTTCCAGCTTACGGGGACACACAGAGACGACAATTCGTCCGTTCTGTGTGCGAAAAATACGTAACGGAGCGGTCAGATTTCGGAATGTCGAAACAATTATGAGAAAACAAGCGCGCGTCTTCGTACGTTTTAATCGCGCGTCAAAACGATTTCTCTAACCAGAGTGAAAACGAATTATCGACCACCACCGGGTGTCCTCGTCGCCCGGAGCGAGTGCCCGTTCGAGAGAGCCTTCTCCCAAAACACACCCGGAAGACACGGGCGAGGAGACGGGTTGCCAAATCTACTCGATTTTCAAATTTTCACCAAATACAGTGGAACCTCGATAAATCGAAATTCAAGGGAAATGCAATTTTTTTCGACTTATCGAGGTTTCGACTTACTAAGGTTTTCGAGCTATCAAGGTTTTAGAAAAAAAATTCGACTTAAAGAGTTTTTAAAATGTATGTATGTATTAAAGTTTTTAAGTAGTATTTAATACAATGTAAACAAATGTGATTATGTAGGTTATTTAAATTTAAAAAAATCATCACAAAAAAAATATAATAAAACATGTGTTGCAACTTTACAATAGATAATTTATTATTTTACTTTGACTAAAAATTTGAGATTTGCTATTATCAATAGTATTTTCCACTACATTTAAAGCAGCGTACACTTTATTGTTGAGGTTAGTTAGATAATAAACACAATAAACGCGATTAGATAAAATTACCGCACACGCGTAATCGATCGATCGCAACTGGCAATACCGATACAAATGAAAAATACCCGTCATTATCCGTCTATATTCGGAGCACAATATCACAATATGTTCGAGTTATCTATAGTTTTTTTTTCGAGTAATCGAGGTTTTCGCAAGGGAACAGAATTTTTTTCGACTTATCAAGGTTTTCGACTTATCGAGGTTCGACTTATCGAGGTTCCACTGTACTTTTTATCGATCGCGCGAGATGGTTTTCCAACAAAAAGAAAAAAAAATGGACTTTGCCGCACTAAACGGGACAGACGACGTGTTTCTCGTCGAGCCGAATGATCTACGCGACGAGCGAAAACGTCGCAACTCATATTTTTATCGCACTATTATTATTATTACGACGACGATGATATTATTTACCGGCGCAAACTTTTGCCAAGTCGGCGGCCGCGGCAGCAACAGATTTCTATCCGAACAAAATCATTACTCGCGTAGCCACCTGATGCCGTGAGAAGTTTAAAAGAGATAAGTAATTCCGACGAGATTTTTTTGTTTTTTTTTTTTTATTCGCACGCGGCACGTGCATTGCCCAAACAGAGGAAACGCGAAAACCGCAACTTTCTGGCGCGACTAAAATATTATATTTTAATATATTATAATACGTTTCCGTCGGACAAACGGCTAGTCGTGCCAAACGCGAGACGACGACGACGACGACGACGACGACGTGTTTGCGACGTTCTCGCGAGAAGGGAAGCGAAAAAAAAGAAAAGCGGGGCAAACGTTTTTCCAAACGTCGTTCGAACGGTAAAAAGAGAAGAAAAAACACACTACGCGCTTTCCCATCAGCAAAACACTTCGTGCGCGGTAAAAATCGGTATTGCAGCAGTGTTGTTTATTGCAATATTTGGCTTTTTAGTCCTCAGGACGGGCGCAGGATGCGCGGGACGAGAGAATCGTAATGACGGCCGTACGCGATACATAAATCGTCGTTAAAAATCGCGTTATATATTTCATCACAACTACACTTTGAGCCCGCACTTTGAGATACTAAAAAACTAAATGCTCATGTCGCGTTTACAGAGAGGTCGATTTTCGGTAAAAAAAAAACTTAAAAAGCGTGTGAAAAACGCAGGAAACGCGCTTCTAAAAATGAAAAAAAAACGAAAACGTTAACACTGAAAACCAGAAAACGTCCGATCGAAAACACGTCGCGAATCCCCGTTATTATCGACGTGTTTTCGAACAAACGGCGGAGGCCGGCACACGCGCTGTATGTGACATTATTATTATTATCGTCCTAGTCGTATTATTGCCGTTCAAACCCGTAAAACAGCACGATGTGTTGGATATATACCGATATATAAAGCACGTTGTAATATATTATTGTTACGCGCGGCCCAAAATGACACCCGGACGACGCGCGACGGGCGCACGCACCGTGCGACATCGCTAAATTACGCTATATAGCGAAAAATTACGAGAGAAAAAACCCGACGATTTGTTTTTTTTTTTTTTTCAAACCAATCCGTAAAAAACCGACGACGCAAACGCCATTTAAAATCCCCTCGGATCGTATTATAATTAGTGGTGGGAAAAATCCGGATTTGCCAAAGTTCGAAAATCCGGATTCTCGAACTTCGAAATCCGAAATCCGTATTTCGGATTTTGAACATAGAATTAGTATTCTTTTATGTTTTATTATTTTATTTTCGTGTATTGTTCGTTATCGTTCGTGTACGCGTATTCAGTTTTAATTGAATATTTGTTATTCAAGTGTATAATTTTTTTAAAATTTGTATTTTAAAATGAGTAAACCTATGAGTGGAGCACAAAAGCGCAAAAAAATAATAGAACAAAAATTTAAAGGTGCTAAACTGCCCAAATTAGACAGT
The DNA here is from genome assembly GCA_948098885.1 of Drepanosiphum platanoidis. NCBI lineage: Eukaryota > Metazoa > Arthropoda > Insecta > Hemiptera > Aphididae > Drepanosiphum > Drepanosiphum platanoidis. The sequence goes on from OX402539.1 coordinate 10,690,506, forward strand.
TTTTTAAAAAAATTTTTTTAGTAATTTTTAGTAAGGTGAATACACTCCCCCGGATCTTTTTAATATATTATATACCTGGGACGATGGGGGACCCGTTGAAAATTTCGCTCCCGGGCCCAAATTTTGAAGTTACGCCACTGAGAATACAGAAACTTTCAATGATAAACCCAAATCTCAGATTTTGAAATTCAAAAATCCGGATTTATTAGATTTTCGAAGAATCCGGATTTCATTCCCATCACTAATTATAATAACACGTTCGCCACACCGCCGGCGGCCTATAATTCCGCGTTCGCGAGCCGTCTATTTTTAAACAAAGAGTCCTGCACAGAGCTTTCCGTCAGCTTGACAACGGTCCAAAGTTTACTTTTAGGCTTTGCGCCGCGCTGCACAGGCCGTCCGTCGCCGCGTCGTCGTTTCGCGTGCAATAATAATAACATATTATATACGCGCGCGCGCTCGTTTCCCTCGGCCGTGCAAATCGCCGCCGCACATGTGTTGACACCCCTTGACCCATTTACAAAATTGTGAGGTCGTCCTCCGATCCGATGACGCACTTTAAACGCGTACATTTTACAATACGACGCGGCCGATGGATCGTCCGAAAAAACGGGCGCGCGCGTTTACGAAAAAAAAATATAATCTCAACGCGTAGAGCTGCTGTATTGCGCTCTCGAAAAAGGAATAACGATAACTAGGGCTGGGATTTTAATGCCCTAAAAAACTTCAAAAAATGCCCTTAAAAAATGCAAAAATGACTAAAAAAACTAAAAAGTTAGCCATGATAAAATTGTTATCGACGATAACTTGTACCTAGGTATAATATAACGGTGATAATTTTCGGGGAAAAGCCTAGCTACGATGAAATATATGAATATATGATACTATATATAATTTATTATTCGTACCGTCAGCAGTTTGCCGAAAATTTCTTGTGCATCGCAACAATTTCCGTTCATTTTATGAAGAAATTGTGAAAAATACTCTAAAAACTAAGAAAATGCACTAAAAACGTCAAAACTGCATTTATGTTTAATTTTGTCAAAAAATGCAAAATAAATACTACTTAAAAATAATCAGTATCGCCCAAAACACATTTTATACTTACGGATCAACGTTTCAAAACATCAGAAAAAAAGATGCCTTTGCATCAAAATCCCAGCCCTAATAATAACTGTCGGCCGTTTCGATCGAGCGCGATATCGGATCGGTAATTGTATATAAAGTGATTGTATAAAAAGGTACAGCCCGCGGAAAACATTCCAAACAACGTAAACGACCCAATATAGACGAAAATTATTCAAAACGCGGTGAAAAAAACAAAACAGTTTTTCGTCGGCAGGTAGTACAAGTAGCAAATTCACACGTGTAAAACCGTCGGTTAAAAGTAAGCAGCGATGACGAGTAAGAGGTACACAAAACGGGACAGCGTTCCAAGACTCAAAAAAGTACCCGAAGAAACGCTCAAACGACGGGAGAAATACTCAGATTTGAAAATTATTAAATACGCACGTTGCCAATATCATATATTGTTATTCGTACCGACGCTTTTTTATCGCTCGATTCTCGGGCGCGTTTCGAATCTATTCCCTATAGGTTCCCTTTAAAAGATAATAATATGTCGATTAAAAATACCTAATTAATATTTTACGATTACACGTCAATGTCGAATTAATCTCGTTTATCTGATGCAATAATTAAGAGAAATAATATTACCGAGACGTGCGAGCGCGCACCTGGGCGGCGGTTAATCTAATCACAACACTAAACTAATAATAATAAAAATGCTCTTTGAACTCTAAAAATAATAAAAAAAAAAATGACCTAGATTCAATAGAAGAAGAAAAAAACGAGTCGCAATATGAATAAAATTCTAGTGATTATCTATTGTTAGAATGTTACATGTTTTAAACATACAATTATCCAATAAAGCACGAAACGAGCAAAGTTGGAACGATGAGATTATTAAAGTGAAAAAAACTATTATTTTAATAAAAAACAAACACGTTTAAACGTCAATACTCATATTATAATAACTATATGTGTATTTTTATTTTGTAATTCTTATTTTAACGTTTAGATCAGTGGTTCTTAACGGGGGCGGTACCGCCCCCTTGGGGGCATTTCGGTCTCTCTGGGGGGCGGTGAGCTTTTTCAAACTCGGAGATGAAAAATAATACAATAATTGAACGTGAAATCAGAATAGTTGTAATTTTATGTAATTTTTTTTTTATACTTCAGTAAATCTTTTTGTATAGTAAAGTATTAAATTGTTTTGTCAAGTGGTGTAAAATATAACGATAATTATCTAAAAATAAGAGTTTTTACTTTAATAGTTTAATTAATAATGTTATACTGATGAATAAATAAATATACAAATATATATTTATAAGAAGAAAATTTGATTTTGCACGAGGGGGGGGGGGGCGTTAGTTATTACGATAAAGGGGCGCTGAACTAAAAAAAGGTTAAGAACCACTGGTTTAGATGAAAACCGACAACTTTGTAGTTCGTCGACTTTATACGAAGAAAACGTGCAAAGACGACGGAAAATTCAAAATCTATAGAAAGCCGGTAAATCGTTATTGCAGTTATTATTGCAACGGCAGACTTTTTGAAAATTAAAAACTCTATGCGACCAAGTATCCGATACTCGTCGATCGGAGCGTTAAAAATTAAACAATTCAATACGAGCTGCGGCAAAGACGACAGATATCTAGAAGAAGAAAAAAAAGTCGCAAAAGCCCCGTGTGCGCTCTGCTGCACACAACCAGTGAAAACGGAAAACAGATTTGTACTAAAAATAGGCCGCGAGTTTCAATAGAAATAAAAAGTTCTCGGGGGGGGGGGAGGACAAAAACGTGTAAAGTACACGGCGATTTCTCAAACTTTTCTACAAAACCATTGCCCGAAACGGCGTCGTAGAAAACGTTCCCCGCCGACACGATATCATAATATATATAAATCTCGCGTCACAATGTTTGTCCTCAATGGACTCCTAAACCACTTAACCGATTTTGGTGAAATTTTTTACACCGCGTGTAATTTGGTCCAACTTAAAATATGGGGTGGTTTTTTTTCAATATTTATATGTGGCGAGCGCCGAGAACATTATGGAACGGTTATATATGTATAAAAATGGAGCCAAAAAATTGTAAATTGAATCAGTTGAGAACGGCTGGGCCGATTTGGCTCAAATTTTTTTTAAACGATAGAGAATGTCGGGGAGCGGGTTTATAGCATAAATTATGGAGAAAATTAACCCTAAGGGGGTTAAAAGGGGTAAAAATGGAAAAAATCCCGAGTCAATGGAGCTTTGTGGTATTAAATTTTGTCAATAGTTTCATTTAATATAGCAGAGGCCCCATGGGAAAGGATTTTTCGAAATTCGACACCTACCGGAGTTAAAAGGGGTAAAAGGGGTAAAAATGAAAAAAAAACTGATAAAATAAAAAGTTATACTGCCACACGGGCGAAGCCGGGTTATTCAGCTAGTTATATTATATAATAGCCGCACGCGTCCTACTTTTCGCGTCCACGGCCAGAGCGATTTTATCGTAAACACACACTATAGAGTAGTTATTATTATTACAAACGTTACGCCGCCGACGCCGTTGCAACAGCAAATAATAATAATAATAATATATACGAGTAGCGTGCGTTATGCACACGCGAGCGGAATAGAAAAAAAGAAAAACCTCATTCCGACGTGTCGCGTTATTGTTGCACGCGCGATGAAACAGGAAAACGTCTCCGACGATGCACTTTTTTGTTCGTAGCAAACGTATTATTATTATTATTATACGCAATAGTCGTATAGACAAAGCCATGGGTTCTTCGGGTAAACCGCACACGGGCGGCGTTTATCGCGTGATATTTACACCGACGCGCGCCGCACAGTAATATAGTTTCTATAACGAATATCCTAGTCTCCAAAGTTTTTTTTTTTTTTTTTCTATTATTATTAGCCTACTAAAACTATAAAATATTACGACCGCCAAACGTAATGTGTGTGTGTGTGTGTGTGTAAAACGACATAAATTCAAACTACTCCGAGTGACGTTATTTATAACGCGCGATATGGCAATACGACCGGCGCAGACAAATCTACAAAGACACGAAAATCGCGCGACCGCTCGCGGTATTTTAGTATTTCCTAAATTTCAGACTCGAAAAATGTCAACTTTTGACGACAGCGGCGCGAGAAAAAGGAAAACACGTTGTAAACGATTAGGAATTACATTTTAAATTCTACACCGAGTTAAAATGTTTTATTTTTATACGCATTTCGAGTTGAAAATCCGACTTGAATCGACTTTATCGAGTAAAATAACGCATTTTATAACTAAAAATAAACTTTTTCCGGGGTTTTAATTTTTTAAATTCTAATTTTCCAAGTTAAATAAATCGTCGGAGGGCGTCTACGACGACGGGTCGTCCCCGCAATTATGACGCGAAACAATGAGAAAAATGAAAATCTGTCGACCCGCAGTTACAAAAAAAACAACGTGTAAACGATTTGTGCGTACGGTTTTCAAAATGCCAAGCACGCGTAACTGTTATTAAACGGCGCAGTGTCTACAACGCCGGGGGTCCTATAATAGTCGCATAATAATAGAGATCGATAACGGCGATTTTAGAGTCCGAGAGAAACAACGAGACGTTTCAAACGAGCCGAGTATAGGCACACTGTCGATATGAGGTCTCCGATAGAGAATAAAGGACGGACGTGAGTAGAGTAACAAATGAAACAAGGTCTGGCCGCAAAACGCTATGCGGCGATTTAAAGAAGAGAGCGTCAAACATCGGCAGGACTGCGAGATTTGAATCCTGCGAATCGACCCGTCGAGTACAAACATCAAACTATAATATGTATACATTAAAAATCGCGTGTTGCGACGGCGATTATCAATCAGAAAGGAGGGAAGGATTGAGAAAATTAAGGTTTTTTAAAACGTGCCCTCCTGCGACACCAAACACCAAACAATCCCGAATTTCATTCATTAGATACTAAAATCGTATTCGACGAGGGGCGTGTATTTTTTTTAAACAAAATAGTTTGTCCGTATTTTTACGATTCGGTGTTTTTTTTTTATTTACTCAAAATATTAAACGATTTCGACGTCATTAATCAAACAAAAAACGAATTTTAGATACAAAATATCATTATAGTTATTGATAAATATAGCAAAAACGCGCGTGTTATTGTCAAGAGGACGGTACTAAATTGCAAAGATTAAACTTTTCACGTAAAAATCGTAAACGTTTTTCAAACACGTTATTATTACATCAGTTATTATTACACGACGACGGTTACCGGACGATAAAAGTTTAGCGTAGAAAAACCGACTTTCCGCCGAGTCACTCTACTAGCTCGCGTTCTCCCGTAGAGTAATCGCATAGGGGTCACGTTATAGTGTCCGGGGGCGGGGGGAAGGAAATACAGAAGGTCGTCCCGGGGGGGAACCTGACGGGCAAAGGACGACGGCATTACCGCGGATTAACCCGCCGCGCCGCAACCGTTCGGGCGGAAGAAATAATTATTTATTTCGTCGGGGGCTCGCGAATTCGTAATTTCCGTCGGGCAAAGGGATGGAACCGGGAAAAGGTGCGCGCGACAGGAGACGTACAACAAAACGATAATGACAAACGGTCCAAACGATATGTCCAAACGCCCAGGCGTTATTGTAAACGACGACGACGCCGCCTCGTCTCCGTGAGACATTTTCTCCACATTTTCATTTCACAGGCGTTACCGACTAAATAATATAAGCGCGCGCGCGATAAAATCATCGCATTATCATAACAAATTCGTTGGAAAACGCGAAAAGTCGCGGGAAATTTGAATTCAGTACGAATCGATTAGGTCGAGGGCGAGCGAGGCAACCAATCGTCGTCCCGGGGCCCCCCGCGAAAATATGAGCGTTCACCCCGTGTATTAAAGGACGACGTAATATTCGCAAAAGCAAACGTTTTGATGAAATATCCTAACAAGCATTTTCGAGGCACTCGCGTAACCGCCCGCCCCGCGAAAACCTCCGATCGAGCGCGTTTTTCGAAATTTCCGAGCGCGCAGCGTTTTAAATAATTTTTTTTAACGTTTTTAAATAATTCCCAAGATTCTACGGCGGCGTATTTCCGTCGGTTACTCGCCGCGGCGCATGAATATACGTGCACACGTGTGCGAATAATTTTTTTTTTCAAACCGACGACGCTCGCTCGCTCGCTCGTGCCAAGGTCAGTCGGTTAGTCATATCTCTAGAGTCGCTCGCGCGCGCGCGCACTGCGCATTAAAAAAAATAAAAAAATATGCATACAAAAGTCAAAACAACATCACAATATTATACACCGACGGACGCGATATCGGTTCGAAAACACACGCGCGAAAAGTTTTCATCGGGAAAAACGAGTTTTCTACCACATCAAAATATTATTAACGCACTATACGAGTTGGTATATCTTACAGCGTTTCGTACACGCAGCTCCCGCCCATTATATTTTATTGGAAATATATCGTGTTTTTCGCAGCCAAGGCCGAGTGGAAACACAATTATCGTCGTCCGCACACTATAGTATCGACCGGCCCAAACGCGTCGAAACGACAACGTCGAGAATCGCTCGCAATCGCAGCGTTTCGCGGCCTAGGGTCGTCGTAAAATCCGTCACACCCTGTACGATTCGCGCGCACGCGCGCCCGACGACGATCGGGCAACTTTGCCTGTAAACGCGCCTATTATAATATTATATATACGACGAGTGTGCGTCGGCAGTCGGCGGGCCCCGCCTAACGTATCTGTTGCGCATTCCGAGCCCACGTAACGGATGTGTGACGGTCGTTTGTATACAGAGCGGTCGCGGTACGATCGCCCAAATTTATCGTTCGGAGACGCCGCGGGTTTTGGCAACTTTTCTCTCGGCCGAAAACGAAACGCGAAATTACAAACGGATCAAAAACGTCCGGCGGGAACGTCGTAATTTCAAGCGCATAATAACATCTAAATGCACACATCAAACGCGTTCGGTCGTAAAAAGCTGCAAAGTTAATAAAAACGCGAATCGGTCGTTGGTTTTGCGCCCTCTCCAAACGTTCGATGACCAAAATACGAAATATAAAAAACGCGCGCGTCGTGCAAATAGAATTCGTGTGAAAATCCAAACGTAAACTTAATGTCTCGCCGCGTATGGTTACACGACCAGTGGCGCCGAAACAATTTTTCAACCCCCGCGGGAGCCAAGTCGTGCAATTAAAGCAACAATTTAAGGCTGACATAAATAAAGAAGACGGCAAAAATCATGTCTTTAATAGTAATAACAAAAAAAAAAAAAAAACCACCAACTTAATTTAATTTTAACATGATTACAACACACCAATATACCGTACGAGCAAGTTATTTCTAAATAAAAATAATTAGTTTACTATATGTGCATGTTAATACAGACAGTTTATGACATATTTTCGAGTTTTGTTTCGACACGAAAATTAAAAACTATAGAAGATGACGTGTGTAATTCTAGTCACGAGTTCTGGGAAACCGTCCGTGGGGACAGTTGCCCCCCATCGCCCCCCTTGTTCCGGCGCCCATGGCAACGACGTACGACATTGTACGACGCGCTTCAAAGACTAAAAAAAAATCCAACCAACGCGCGAGTTGATCGTACACATAAGGGCGAGTGTACACAATTAGTTATAATACAGACGGCCGAATCGAGTGGAGGACAACAAAACAGGACTCAAACCGCTCCTCCTCTTTTACACGACACCAGACGACTAGGCGCGACACCGAGCCACACTCGAGACGGGGTCCAAAGCCAACTCGGCGCAATCTGTTTTCACCGCTCAAAGTCTCGAGGGCGGCTACTCGTTGCACAAACGCGAAAAAAAACAAGCGGGCTTCTTGTAAAAAACGTGCCGTAGAAAAAAACGCGAAAATTTATAATAATAAAATCATATGGATTTATATTAATCAAAAGTTCAAAACGATTAAATCAAACGGGGAAAAAACGGCATAGTTTCAACGCTCGAATAGGGCGGGGGGGGGGAAAGCGAAATTCGTCCGGGGGGAGGGTAAAATAACGTTAGTAAAGCCAGTCACGCGAGAAAATAATATACAAGGCCGGACACGAGCGGTGGCGATACCGCAGCGACAACGCAGACAGCGTGTGATATTTAAAAGGGGAAAAAATGTGTTTTTTTTTTCGATTTAAAAGGCTCCGGCCGTAAAATGTCACGCAGAGAGAAAAGAAATCGGCCGCGCGTGCGAGTACTACTCGCCGGAAAGTTTCGTTCGGAATAAACGTATGCGGCCCCCCGTTTTGGGCGAAAACACACAAAACTCGTCCACATTTTCCCTACGGCAGCGGTTCTCAAACAGTGATCCGCGGAGCCCTAGGGCTCCGCAAGAGTATTCTAGGGGCTCCGTGGCTCCCTGGGCATATTTGTATTAATTAAATTCAAATTATTAAATTATTATTATATTTCTTAGTTACATTTTTAATTTTTATATTAATTTATTATATTTAATATTATTTGGACAGTACCAATATGTATTATTTTAAACGTTTAAACTATTTATTTAAATACACATATTATATTATTTTGTGTCATAGTCAAAATGAGATCAGATAAAAGTCGGGTTTTTCGATCATTTGACACATATTGTACGATAATTTATAGTTAATTTTTTAAATAAAAAGCATTAATCATTTACTACAATTGACATCATATTTTATGAATTATTCTTGTCTCAAATAGACATTTCAGATTTTTGGGGCTCCGTAATTTTTTTTCAGGAACATAAGGGCTCCGCGAACAAAAAAGTTTGAGAACCGCTGCCCTACAGAGTTTTACACAGCGATTTGGTAAAAAAAAAAGCGCAAAACGCCCTACGCGTCTCAAAAACTTTTGGAAATCACACATTTTTACGCATATCGTTTTGTACGTGAAAATCAGAAGGAAAAAAAACGCCGTGGTTATTATTATTATATCCGCGCAGTGTGTCAGTACATTCTCAGACTATAAATCGCACACATTATATATTACGTTTTATTCGCATAAAACAGAAACCATGCACAGAACAAATAATTATACAATGGGAAAAAAATATAATAGTCGAAATTTCAAATTTTACAATCATTTTTTTCAACAATATAAAAACCTCCCCAAAAGAGAAGGGACCGCGTTTTACGCCCAAACGCGGCCGCGTTGCACCAGCCCAATATGTTTTAAACTCAAAGTGCACGCGTGCGGTCATATCCTTATTATTATTATTATTATTACGAAACGACGAGCAGCAATGTTATATCACGCGCGTGAGTCATGTGTCGGCGGCGGCGGCGGCGGCGGCGCTGGCCGCAACGTATTCAAGGTCGAAAATCTCATTAAACCCAAACGAGCCCGAAACGTCCGGAAGTGCGCGCTCGCGTACGACTGTCCGACAATTTTATTTTATTACGCACAAACCATCACGCGCAAATCGAGGATAAAATCCTTTTTCCAAACGACGTATACGAATCGAGAGTCTGTAAACGCGCGCCGCGCTTCGTCCTCACTCCCCTCACATTCGTTCCTAAACCGTCCGTAGAGACTCGGAGAATCGAAAAGAAATATTATCAGTTTTCTAAAAACGTCGATCGAAAGAGACAAAACGATACGGTTTTATACAATCGAATCGGCGATAAGAATATTAAACGAGTTTTTTAAAAACTATTTGTTCGAGCCGTACAGGGGGGGAAAGTAAAAACGCAATTTATTTCGCGCATTTTTCGTCGCAAAAACCAATGCGCCAGCGGGCATGTTATCGACGTGCGCGTTTCGACGCGTCATCATATTGTGTTACACGCGCGCGTCACGTTCGAGATCCGCCTGTGCGACGAAACGCGCTCAAGGTCTAAACAATTTACGCGACCAATTGAGTGTTAATTGAAAAAAGCCAACTGGGTCACCGCAGCGCGACCGTCCGACGACAGTCGCCTGATTACAGACCCCAGACCGGGGCTCGAGCACTATTTTTTTTATTTATACAGAGGGCCCCAAAGAAAAAAAACGATATCGCTCCGGTTCCGCGGGACGACGACTCGCGCGCGATTAAACAACTCTTTCGAGTAGATTCCGCGTGTAAAAACGACACAAAAAGATCAGATAAACAGCGTAAAAAGAGAACGATTTCAACGTAATCGACGAGACGAATTTGTGGTCCGAAAAAACTCCGGTCAAAAGCCCGACACTGGTCGTAAACGTCGTCGCAGAGTTTGATTATATTTTAAACACCCGGAGAGGACGCGTGCCGCCATCGACACGAATTTTATACAGTTTTCACAAAGTTTTGACACGACCGTTTCCTTTATAAAATAATTTAAGTAAAAATCGAGTTGCAATAACTTAGAAAACAGCGCATTTTTATTTTATATTTTATGGCTTTTTTTTTATAATTTTTAGAGAGCTTTTTAAGATAGTTTTTCGCGCAATTTTAAATCGTTTAAACCATATTTATCGAGAAAATTGTTCAAGATTTTATTATTATTTTATCAATTATTACAATTACATATATAGTATAAAAATTCAAACAGTTTCTTTTATCTTTAGGACATGATTAAACTTTTCAAAGATATTTTTTAAGTTTAAATTGGGCGTTTTTTAGGCAATAAATGCATTCCTTTGGAGCTTTTTAATAGGTCATCAGAGTGCAAACGCTTATTAGAATAATAATGCTAACAAAATATAGAAAATAATTTATTAAAATTATAAAAAATAAAAAATAAGTCTTGCCCGGAGTATTATGTAAGAGAATAGAAAAGTGCTTAAATATTTACGACCGGATTTTCTACCTCAATAATTTTAATAAATTATTTTATATATTTAATAATAATATGTTGTTGTTATTATATGAGTATTGTGACCTTTAAACATGTTTGATTTTTAACAATAACGCGTCAAAACATTATCGCGTTTGTATTCTCGTTACGTCGCAATACACAACACGGCGGTAAACAATTCGAAACCAACAGAATATTTTAATAACGGCGGCGGCGGAATAAATCGCGCAGCTTTTATTTAAACGTTGCGAGCAGCAGAGCTAGAGCGCGGCGCATCGCGCGGGCAACGATTATTACGAGAGGTTTTTGCTCTCTCTGCGCGACCACTGTTACGACGACTAGATATTTCTACGATTATTAACACTATTACGCACAAGAGAATTGTAGAGGAAAAAATAATAATAATAAATCTCGCTGCACGCACACGGCTCTCGGGGTTCCGGTCTGACCGGAGAGCTCCGGATCCGTGACGACGCATTCTCAGCTCGTACTCGAGCCGCACGCCGCGGGAAGAGGCCGGTTATACAGCGCGCGCGCGCGCGCGTGTGAGAGAGGTTTTTTCCCATAGTTTTCTATTCCTCCGAGAGAGGTGATTAACTCGATAGCGTCCGCGTGCCGCCGCGACGGCGACGGCGACGGAATCGACAGAGAACAGTCGTACAAAAAATGTTGAAATAATAAAGAAATGGATAAAAAATTCATCGCGCGTTTTCTTAAGCTCCCTAAAATAAATACGATCGTCTCGACGCGCGACATACTCGTAATAATATAGACAAAAAGTATAACGAAAATACGACGTGAAAATCAACCTTTTTTTACGAGATAATAATTTCGTTTTTTAAATATTATAAAATATCGCGACATCCTTAAAGAAATTATTGGGATTACCGCGGGTATGTTACAAGTAGGGCTCGGAAGTCGATGACATAAAAAAAAAAACCTTAAAAAAGTATGAATAAATAATCTAAAAACGATGGAAAATGAGAGCCAACAACTGTCAAATAATGAAATAAAAAACTTTAGTGAGAGAAAAATGTAAAAAAAGTGACTTGATTATTTTCAATAAGAAATATTATTTTATTATTTACAATAATATGACTTTTAAAAGTTGAAATAAGATTTTCTTTTATAATATTTTTACGTCAAAAAAAAATAAGACATTAAACGTACGTAAAAGAAAACTTGGCTTTAATATTTTAGAAAAAAATGACCGAGAAAAATTATTTTAAATGTAAAAACATAATAAAATGATATCAACGAGAAGAGGCAAAAAAAAAAAAAAAATGCAAAATAAAAATTATAGACAATTTCTTTAGAAAATGACATTTTTAGCTCGATAGATTACATAAATGGAAAAAAAAAATGCATCGACTTCCGAGCCCTAGTAATAGCGTTTTGAGTATAGATTGACTGAGTTTTTTTTTTTAAATAATCCAAAAATAAATTTGATTGAAATAAATTCTTAAAAAAAAAACATAATAAAAAATAAAATAAATTTTTTTTTTTAGAGGGCAAGTCCGTGATTATATTTTATACTTCAAAGGGGCCAGGCAAAGGTTAAGAACCTATGATGCACGCAGACACCAATAAAAACGGGCGGTCGTGAAATCTTTTCGTAGACGACGCGCGGACATATTAATATAATATATTAAAACATCGCGTAGAGTAATCGAAACGTAAATTATAACGACCAAACTTTTTTTTTTTTTATCGCGTCGTCGCACGACTATTATCGTGTGAACGAGTTCGGTCTCGCGACGTAATCGCGCGTAAAATACGCACGGCTATATATCGTTTCGTCAAATCGCCTCCTACCTACGTACGCGCGCGGAGCTCTTTGATTTATGCGCGGGGTCGACTGTAGTAACCTCAAGAGGTACATCCGAATACTCGCGCGATTTAATTATCTCCGCGTTTCGTTCGCGTGTAAATATTTACTCTATCGCGTCGCGGACATTCCTCTGCGAGCGGCGGCGCGGCGACGACACCGCCAGCAGTCTGTCCGGCAATACTGCCTTTGTAGTATATGTGATATATTTAATTCTGTACTTAAACCGCCTCTCCGAGAAGGCACAAAAAGTAACGAAAGGCCGCCGCCGGCAGTCTTTTCCCGCGACCGACAGTGATAATTATATCGCGGTCATAATATATTATTTTTACTGTGCGACGACTAAAATACTCGATATTTCACTAAACTCGACGAGAAGAATTTATAAAAAAAATTTACGTAAAAAATTTTATCTGAAAAATAAAAAAATGTCCCCTACTAGCTCAAATATTACACTACGGTAAGTGTAAAATGTTTAAGATAATAATCGATAATAAACGAGACGTGGCAAAAAAATGCGCGTCCAAAAAGGTGCGGGCGACTACAGCGGCGATTTCTCGTCGACGGCGGTCGCGCCAAATAAAAAATTTGTAATTTAAAATTACGGCGCGTTAAACGGCATATTTTATAAAAAAAAAAAAAAAAAATTTAACGTACACGAAAATAGACGATCGATTTGTCGAGTAATTTGTTTTTTTTCGTACGACGCGAAGGAATTAAAGTCCACTGAAAAAAAAAATCGCCGCGTGACGCGCTATAGTCGACCGCACGTTTTCGCGACGCGTAAAGTACGGCGACAGTGCCCGCGCGCGCTATCAAAAGCTCGAGTGACGAAAAAGTACCAAACGTATAACACGTCGTATTGAAAATAAACTAGAAAGCTCTAACGCGATTTTACTACACGCAGACGGACCCGAAAAAAAAAAGCTTTTGGAAACCCCGTGTTACACACGATGAGAACGCGCTCGTTAAATAATAAAAAATAGGACTAACCTGTGGCGAGACGAAGAGACTTCGATGATGGCGGCGGCTGGAGCACAGGGCGTTGATCGGAGAACGGCCGCGATCGGAAAACGGCCGCGGCGACGAACGGAAAACGGCCGCGGCGACGGACGGAACACTGCCGCGGCGACGAGCGGAAAACGGCCGCGGCGACGAGCGGAAAACGGCCGCGGCGACGAACGGAAAACGGCCGCGGCGACGAACGGAAAACGGCCGCGGCGACGGACGGAACACTGCCGCGGCGACGAACGGAAAACGGCTGCCGAGGTGGCGTCTCGAGAAAGGCCGTCGCACTACTGATCCCGGATCCGTTTGTCGAGAAGCTCGAGGGGTGCCGAATTTTCGAGATTTCGCGCCTGCGCAAAAGCTCGACGAATCGGAGCTTTTGTTGCGCGCAGCACACCCCCGATTGGCCGGCGCGATTCGTCACGTGTCATCCCTCCACGCCCTTCACGTGACCCGCGTTACGAGTATGAGTATTGCGCAATACGTCTCGACATCCGTCTCGCTCTTTTGTCCCGACGACGCGCGACGTCTTTCGTCACGTCTATAAAATATCAAACAACAATCGATTTATATTATTATCATTACGTCCGTTTCATATATTTATATCGATATTATTGACGCCGTGTATGCCCCCCGGGTCAGTGCAAAAATGCATCGAACGGCGGCGGCGGCGGCGGATTTCTAACTTACGATAAATCCTACGGCATTTTCGAAACGGTAGAACCGAAAAACGCTCGTTATTACGCGTGTATGTAGGACCGGCGAAAGCTAGGGGCGAACTGGGCGGGCGCCAAACTGAAAATTATTTTTATTCAATTTATTATGCGCATTTGTTGATCTATAAAAATTGAAAGTTAATAAAATGTATGACGTGTATAACCTTATTAGTTATTACAATATTGTATGATCTAATATATAAAAATGAATCGCAAAATGTGTTGTAAGCGCATAACTCAACAACCCCTGAACCGATTTCGCTAATTCTTTTTTCATAATATTCCTTGAAGTACGAAGATGGTTTTTACGGAGAGAATTATTAAGAAATTATTAACCCTAAGGGGGTTAAAAGGGGTAAAAAAGGTGAAACTAGAAAAATTCGCCTGGCCGGAACTGCTGGAGCTTTGAGTATGAAATTTGGTCAGCAGTTTCGTTTTATATAGTGGAGACCCCATGGGAAAGGATTTTTCGAAATTCGACCCCTACCGGGGTTCAAAGGGGTAAAAGGGGTAAAAATGAAAAAAAACTGATAAAATAAAAAATTACACTGCACACGGGCGAAGCCGGGTTATTCAGCTAGTCAGGTAATAAAGTTTAAAGTTATAATACAAAATACATAGTACCTAATTTTATTTAACTCGCTAAAAAACTTAATTTTACTACTACTCAAACTAGGGGTGGGGGGTTAAGGGCGCCAATACATCTAGCGCCGGCGCCCCGACAGTACGAGTGCTGTCATAATATAGAAAATAGTTCACCGCGAGTCCGACCGATCGTACGGAATATTATTCATGAAAAAAACATCTAATTGTTAATATTAAAATCGTATGAAATTTCGAGTGCGTCGTTTTTTCTCTCTAATTTTCGTCGCGCGTTTGTAAATGTCGAGCTTTATATAATATAAACGCCTACTATAGAAAATACAGGATAACGCGTGTTGTTTTTGAGCCGATGATGTTTTTAAACTCCGAAGGTTTTTCTCGCGCGTAGAAATATCCGTTCCTACAACAATTACGAGTAAAGAAAACGTTTCGATTACGGGAAATAATAAATAACAATTACATATTATGCTAATCGTAGTCATTATATGATAAGAGTTGTTATTTGTTCTGTCGTCGTACGCGATGTTTTTCTCTCGTTATCTCGTATTTACACGATATTGTTTAATTAATTACGATAATAATTCCAATTACTTCTCAAAGCGATTTTTTCCTCGTGAGTTTTCCGTCAATTCCAGTATATTATAATCCAGTATCGCCGGCCGCCGGTCGAGAATAGCCGATCGATGTCGAACGCGTTTCCGCGGCGCAACATTTCCTGTATTTTAAACGAAAATAATTATTATTATTATTATTATTGCTCTCGAAACAAATAAACGTAAAACAAAGTTTTCGTCAAACGCGAACAAATATCGCGTCGTGACATTTCCAGAAATGTCACTATCGCAAAACCAACAACGGCCGGCTTATCGCAATAATAATAATATACTCTACGGGAAAGTCGTGACCGCGTCGGCCGACCGACGAGAGTCCAACAGAATTCTATTAAAATTTATGTCAATATAAAGTAGTGGTTTTTTTTCTTATTTCGAAAACGAAACGAAAGGCGTTTTCCAATGGATTTTTCGTTTTGCATAATATTTTACGTTATTTTTCGGAAAACCTTTTTTTTTTTTTTTTTCCTTTATTTTTAATATACACAATCTATAAATTTGATTTTTTATAATAAGCGCATGTGATGGAGGTGGTAAGACTTGAGTGGCTGGAGATAAGAGGCCTCCCGTTGGAGGCACTTAAGGTTGGGATTTTAGTTTAGGATTTTGATTGCTAGTAAGGGAGGGTGGGAATACAAAATTGGGGGAGGTATAGGTATTATAATTTTAAATTAAGAGGTCACGACACCAGGTACGTTTTAGACGCCTTCTGGGGTCACCAGGAATAGTGTTGGAGGAAAGCTCTGAGATCAAGGGATTACGATGGCAGTGGAACTTGGAGTGTGAGCGTTTATAGTAAGTTTTTGCGACGTTTTGGACTGTTGGAATGGCTAAATCTTTGTGTAGGGTGTCGTTAGATACATAGTAGGGTGCTTTAGTTATTTGACGGAGACATTTTGATTGAAAGATTTGGATTTTGTTTGAGTTGGTCTTTTTAGCTGCACCCTCGGAAAACCTAAAACGTTAAAGTCAATAATTTCCATCGGACATCATCTAAGGACATTTTCGATAGTTATCGGCGCGTTTTCCGGATGCAAAATGATATCGAAAGATATCCTGACGCGATCGCTCTGTATATGCAACACGACGGCTCGACGAGCGCACAAAGACCGAGCGCGATTGATGGGTTTAAAGGTCGATTGTGTGTTGCACATACGAATTATATTATAATATTCTTTCGTTCTGGCGCACACGACGATATTATCATCGTTATTATATTCGACGGCGTTTTTATAGTGTTTCGAACGCCCGTCGTATAATATAAAAAAACGGACCGCGTGATGATGTCGTTCCTTTGTGATGCGCGCGCGCGTTCGAAACAATAATATCCGTTAGCGTCATCTCGACGACGACGATAATATAATATAAGAGTAAAACGAAAGAAAAAACCGCCGCGAACAAAACGACGAACGCAATGCATATATTAATTATTATTATCGTATTGTGTGACGCGCGCGTTAACAATTAATTATAGTAAAATAATTATTGTTATATTTTTCGAGGGTAACGGTTTACTAGTATATAATATAATAATAACAACAACAATAATATCGTACTCGTGTGTGTGCGCGCGGAGGTCGTTACGTAACAGTGTAGAGAAACGCGCGCGTGGAAACCATTAGAGGGGCCCCCGAGAGATCGTCAAAGTCAAATCATAAAACCGAGAGGAAATAATGATACCCCGATAGTAATAACACGATGAACGCGCGTCGTTAACATTTTCTCAGCGCTTTTTCTTCTCACAACGTTTCCTGCGTTTCCTGCGGCGGCGGCGCGGCGGCTGCGTCTCGTATACTACTGCGCGGTCACTAAAAACGCCGACGAAAGAAGAAAATCTAATTGTTCTAAATATACATCATCAGCCTCACGATTACGTCCCTGTTTCCGAATTCCTCAATATTGACACCCTTTCTAATCGGAGAATTACTCTAGGGTTTAAGTTTTTAAATGGATTGATATCAGGTAACATAGATTCGCCTTACCTTTTAAGCCTAATTAATTTTAGAGTACCTCAACGTATTTCTCGAAATAATGCTCCTTTCTACGTTCCTTCTTACACCTCCAATTATTTAGCGAACGAACCTATCACAAGAATTATGTCCCCCGCCTCTGTTAATGCTTATACCAAACCTATGTATATCTTATTAGTTGTAAATCTGTATATATCAAACTTTGTTTTTCAAAAGGACTTGACCCGTAAATATATATAAATAAATAAATAAATAAAATCGAAACGGAAACGATCCGGCGACGAGGAACGTCTCTCTAAACGCGAAATTCTCTATTTTACTGCGAATTTTTTTCGTTTGAAAAACGTTTAACCGACTTGGTAGTTTGTCGTGTAATAAAAAATGTACGTAAAAACTACGGACAAACCCGATCGCGGCGGCTCGTTAAAAAAATCGTCCTATCATCGTCTCCGTCACGTTGATATCGATTTTTCGACGGTAAAAACGCGATTTTATGTCATACCATTTGTTGTTATTTATATTAGTTTATATAGTTATATCAACTATAGGAGCAGTCGCCAACCGGCGGTCCGCAGAAAAATTCGAACGTTACTAGTAATGCTGTTGTGAGTTTATAATCGAAATACACAAAAGTAGTGTACAACGTCGCTGTATGTGTAGATTCGGTTTACAACGAATAAGAACAAACGCGCAATAATATTGTCATTATTATCGCATGTTATAAAATAAATAGACCTGATTTCCAACGATGCGCGGGTTATTATTTTACTGTCGCGCTCAGTAAAATGCCGAAATGAACAGACTTAATCAAAACAAGCGAGAACAAATCTCACATTAAAACTTGTGTTGAATACTTAACAGTTTTATATTAAGCTAGTTTACACTTTATTGATATTTTTTTAAAATATGCTTTAGTTTAATTCATTTTTTTTTTTAACTTGGTATTTAAGACACATGTCACGAGTGGTCCGTAGAATTTAGAGTTATGGATTTAGTGGTCCGCGAGGTCCAAAAGGTTGGCGACCGCTGAACTATAGTATTATTACAAAACAAGGTATTATTATACGTTTGTTTTCCATAAAAAATTAAGATAATAACGGTATATACACGAGGACAATATTTAAATATCATATTATAAACGAGATACTTTTTATAACGCGTTGAAAATAGTTCGCGTCACGAGTGCGTTTATCTCGCGCCCCCGAACGTC
>OX402539.1:10709463-10889806 GCA_948098885.1 Drepanosiphum platanoidis
CGGAAAAAAATCGAAAAATCGAAAATTTGGTACCAGGAGTTCAGGAGGTGACGTGGTTTTTTTCGCGACGATTTACATTTTTCCATTTTTAACCCACTTAGGGTTGGATTTTCGAGACGAACTATAGCTCAAAACCTTCCCCGAGACTTGGCGAATCCATTGGTGAAAACTAAACTTAAATCCACCGAGTACTTATCGAGTTATCCGCTCACAAACGGAAAAAAAGGGCTTTTTTATTACTATTATTTATTATTACTATTATTTTGACTGCAAAACGGAAAAAAATCGAAAAATCGAAAATTTGGTACCAGGAGTTCAGGAGGTGACGTGGTTTTTTTCGCGACGATTTACATTTTTCCATTTTTAACCCACTTAGGGTTGGATTTCCGAGACGTACTATAGCTCAAAACCTTCCCCGAGACTTGGCGAATCCATTGGTGAAAACTAAACTTAATCCACCGAGTACTTATCGAGTTATCCGCTCACAAACGGAAAAAAAGGGCTTTTTTATTACTATTATTTATTATTACTATTATTTTGACTGCAAAACGGAAAAAAATCGAAAAATCGAAAATTTGGTACCAGGAGTTCAGGAGGTGACGTGGTTTTTTTCGCGACGATTTACATTTTTCCATTTTTAACCCACTTAGGGTTGGATTTTCGAGACGTACTATAGCTCAAAACCTTCCCCGAGACTTGGCGAATCCATTGGTGAAAACTAAACTTAAATCCACCGAGTACTTATCGAGTTATCCGCTCACAAACGGAAAAAAAGGGCTTTTTTATTACTATTATTTATTATTACTATTATTTTGACTGCAAAACGGAAAAAAATCGAAAAATCGAAAATTTGGTACCAGGAGTTCAGGAGGTGACGTGGTTTTTTTCGCGACGATTTACATTTTTCCATTTTTAACCCACTTAGGGTTGGATTTTCGAGACGAACTATAGCTCAAAACCTTCCCCGAGACTTGGCGAATCCATTGGTGAAAACTAAACTTAAATCCACCGAGTACTTATCGAGTTATCCGCTCACAAACGGAAAAAAAGGGCTTTTTTATTACTATTATTTATTATTACTATTATTTTGACTGCAAAACGGAAAAAATCGAAAAATCGAAAATTTGGTACCAGGAGTTCAGGAGGTGACGTGGTTTTTTTCGCGACGATTTACATTTTTCCATTTTTAACCCACTTAGGGTTGGATTTCCGAGACGTACTATAGCTCAAAACCTTCCCCGAGACTTGGCGAATCCATTGGTGAAAACTAAACTTAAATCCACCGAGTACTTATCGAGTTATCCGCTCACAAACGGAAAAAAAGGGCTTTTTTATTACTATTATTTATTATTACTATTATTTTGACTGCAAAACGGAAAAAAATCGAAAAATCGAAAATTCGGTACCAGGAGTTCAGGAGGTGACGTGGTTTTTTTCGCGACGATTTACATTTTTCCATTTTTAACCCACTTAGGGTTGGATTTTCGAGACGAACTATAGCTCAAAACCTTCCCCGAGACTTGGCGAATCCATTGGTGAAAACTAAACTTAAATCCACCGAGTACTTATCGAGTTATCCGCTCACAAACGGAAAAAAAGGGCTTTTTTATTACTATTATTTATTATTACTATTATTTTGACTGCAAAACGGAAAAAAATCGAAAAATCGAAAATTTGGTACCAGGAGTTCAGGAGGTGACGTGGTTTTTTTCGCGACGATTTACATTTTTCCATTTTTAACCCACTTAGGGTTGGATTTTCGAGACGTACTATAGCTCAAAACCTTCCCCGAGACTTGGCGAATCCATTGGTGAAAACTAAACTTAAATCCACCGAGTACTTATCGAGTTATCCGCTCACAAACGGAAAAAAAGGGCTTTTTTATTACTATTATTTATTATTACTATTATTTTGACTGCAAAACGGAAAAAAATCGAAAAATCGAAAATTTGGTACCAGGAGTTCAGGAGGTGACGTGGTTTTTTTCGCGACGATTTACATTTTTCCATTTTTAACCCACTTAGGGTTGGATTTCCGAGACGTACTATAGCTCAAAACCTTCCCCGAGACTTGGCGAATCCATTGGTGAAAACTAAACTTAAATCCACCGAGTACTTATCGAGTTATCCGCTCACAAACGGAAAAAAAGGGCTTTTTTATTACTATTATTTATTATTACTATTATTTTGACTGCAAAACGGAAAAAAATCGAAAAATCGAAAATTTGGTACCAGGAGTTCAGGAGGTGACGTGGTTTTTTTCGCGACGATTTACATTTTTCCATTTTTAACCCACTTAGGGTTGGATTTTCGAGACGAACTATAGCTCAAAACCTTCCCCGAGACTTGGCGAATCCATTGGTGAAAACTAAACTTAAATCCACCGAGTACTTATCGAGTTATCCGCTCACAAACGGAAAAAAAGGGCTTTTTTATTACTATTATTTATTATTACTATTATTTTGACTGCAAAACGGAAAATAGTCGAAAAATCGAAAATTTGGTACCAGGAGTTCAGGAGGTGACGTGGTTTTTTCGCGGTGTCTGATTATGTTAGTTAGGTTGCCTATCCAAAACTCCTGACACCAGTGGACGATTTTTCTGCGACTGATTCGTCAGAATTTAGTGAAAACCCCCGAATTTTCATATTTTCGTACCTAACCTGACCGGGAATTCATAAGTGGTTGTCCAAGTGACACTTTCCACTGGACTGCGCATAAGTTTTGTGAGTGACACATGTTCTGTTGACGTTTTGGTCGCACGCGCAGATTTTTTTTTTATTATTATTATTATTTATTATTACTATTATTTATTATTACTATTATTTTGAATGCAAAACGGGGAAAAATGGTCGAAAAATCGAGAATTTGGTACCAGGAGTTCAGGAGGTGACGTGGTTTTTTTCGCGACGATTCCTCCGCTCAAGTGCTGCCATCTAGCGGCAACCAATATTTATTATTACTTACAATTACTCGGCAAAAACGACGCTACACCTTCTGAATTCCTGGTACGAAATCGCGATTTTTCGACCATATTTCCCCGTTTTGCATTCAAAATAATAGTAATAATAAGTAATAGTAATAATAAATAATAGTAATAATAAAAAAAAAAATCTGCGCGTGGGACCAAAACGTCAACAGGACATCTGTCACTCAAAAAACTTATGCGCAGTACAGTGGAAAGTGACATTTGGACGATAACTAAGGAATTCCCAGTACCAAAATATGAAAATTCGGGGGTTTTTATGGTTTTTACTCGTTTTCCGACGAATCAGTTGGAGAAAAATCGTCCACTGGTGTCAGGAGTTTTGGATAGGCAACTTAAATAACATAAACAGACACCGCGAAAAAACGACAACACCTCCTGAACTCCTGGTACCAAATTCTCGATTTTACGACTATTTTCCCCGTTTTACAGTCAAAATAATAGTAATAATAAATAATAGTAATAATAAAGCCTTTTTTTCCCACTTTTACCCTTTTTAAACCCCTTAGGGTTGGATATTCGAGACGTACTATAGCTCAAAACCTTCCCCGAGACTTGGCGAATCCATTGGTGAAAACTAAACTTAAATCCACCGAGTACTTATCGAGTTATCCGCTCACAAACGGAAAAAAAGGGCTTTTTTATTACTATTATTTATTATTACTATTATTTTGACTGCAAAACGGAAAAAAATCGAAAAATCGAAAATTTGGTACCAGGAGTTCAGGAGGTGACGTGGTTTTTTTCGCGACGATTTACATTTTTCCATTTTTAACCCACTTAGGGTTGGATTTCCGAGACGTACTATAGCTCAAAACCTTCCCCGAGACTTGGCGAATCCATTGGTGAAAACTAAACTTAAATCCACCGAGTACTTATCGAGTTATCCGCTCACAAACGGAAAAAAAGGGCTTTTTTATTACTATTATTTATTATTACTATTATTTTGACTGCAAAACGGAAAAAAATCGAAAAATCGAAAATTTGGTACCAGGAGTTCAGGAGGTGACGTGGTTTTTTTCGCGACGATTTACATTTTTCCATTTTTAACCCACTTAGGGTTGGATTTTCGAGACGAACTATAGCTCAAAACCTTCCCCGAGACTTGGCGAATCCATTGGTGAAAACTAAACTTAAATCCACCGAGTACTTATCGAGTTATCCGCTCACAAACGGAAAAAAAGGGCTTTTTTATTACTATTATTTATTATTACTATTATTTTGACTGCAAAACGGAAAAAAATCGAAAAATCGAAAATTTGGTACCAGGAGTTCAGGAGGTGACGTGGTTTTTTTCGCGACGATTTACATTTTTCCATTTTTAACCCACTTAGGGTTGGATTTTCGAGACGTACTATAGCTCAAAACCTTCCCCGAGACTTGGCGAATCCATTGGTGAAAACTAAACTTAAATCCACCGAGTACTTATCGAGTTATCCGCTCACAAACGGAAAAAAAGGGCTTTTTTATTACTATTATTTATTATTACTATTATTTTGACTGCAAAACAGAAAAAAATCGAAAAATCAAAAATTTGGTACCAGGAGTTCAGGAGGTGACGTGGTTTTTTTCGCGACGATTTACATTTTTCCATTTTTAACCCACTTAGGGTTGGATTTTCGAGACGTACTATAGCTCAAAACCTTCCCCGAGACTTGGCGAATCCATTGGTGAAAACTAAACTTAAATCCACC
Organism: Drepanosiphum platanoidis; assembly: GCA_948098885.1. Lineage (NCBI taxonomy): Eukaryota > Metazoa > Arthropoda > Insecta > Hemiptera > Aphididae > Drepanosiphum > Drepanosiphum platanoidis. The sequence goes on from OX402539.1 coordinate 10,714,142, forward strand.
GAGTACTTATCGAGTTATCCGCTCACAAACGGAAAAAAAGGGCTTTTTTATTACTATTATTTATTATTACTATTATTTTGACTGCAAAACGGAAAAAAATCGAAAAATCGAAAATTTGGTACCAGGAGTTCAGGAGGTGACGTGGTTTTTTTCGCGACGATTTACATTTTTCCATTTTTAACCCACTTAGGGTTGGATTTCCGAGACGTACTATAGCTCAAAACCTTCCCCGAGACTTGGCGAATCCATTGGTGAAAACTAAACTTAAATCCACCGAGTACTTATCGAGTTATCCGCTCACAAACGGAAAAAAAGGGCTTTTTTATTACTATTATTTATTATTACTATTATTTTGACTGCAAAACGGAAAAAAATCGAAAAATCGAAAATTTGGTACCAGGAGTTCAGGAGGTGACGTGGTTTTTTTCGCGACGATTTACATTTTTCCATTTTTAACCCACTTAGGGTTGGATTTCCGAGACGTACTATAGCTCAAAACCTTCCCCGAGACTTGGCGAATCCATTGGTGAAAACTAAACTTAAATCCACCGAGTACTTATCGAGTTATCCGCTCACAAACGGAAAAAAAGGGCTTTTTTATTACTATTATTTATTATTACTATTATTTTGACTGCAAAACGGAAAAAAATCGAAAAATCGAAAATTTGGTACCAGGAGTTCAGGAGGTGACGTGGTTTTTTTCGCGACGATTTACATTTTTCCATTTTTAACCCACTTAGGGTTGGATTTTCGAGACGAACTATAGCTCAAAACCTTCCCCGAGACTTGGCGAATCCATTGGTGAAAACTAAACTTAAATCCACCGAGTACTTATCGAGTTATCCGCTCACAAACGGAAAAAAAGGGCTTTTTTATTACTATTATTTATTATTACTATTATTTTGACTGCAAAACGGAAAAAAATCGAAAAATCGAAAATTTGGTACCAGGAGTTCAGGAGGTGACGTGGTTTTTTTCGCGACGATTTACATTTTTCCATTTTTAACCCACTTAGGGTTGGATTTTCGAGACGTACTATAGCTCAAAACCTTCCCCGAGACTTGGCGAATCCATTGGTGAAAACTAAACTTAAATCCACCGAGTACTTATCGAGTTATCCGCTCACAAACGGAAAAAAAGGGCTTTTTTATTACTATTATTTATTATTACTATTATTTTGACTGCAAAACGGAAAAAAATCGAAAAATCGAAAATTTGGTACCAGGAGTTCAGGAGGTGACGTGGTTTTTTTCGCGACGATTTACATTTTTCCATTTTTAACCCACTTAGGGTTGGATTTCCGAGACGTACTATAGCTCAAAACCTTCCCCGAGACTTGGCGAATCCATTGGTGAAAACTAAACTTAAATCCACCGAGTACTTATCGAGTTATCCGCTCACAAACGGAAAAAAAGGGCTTTTTTATTACTATTATTTATTATTACTATTATTTTGACTGCAAAACGGAAAAAAATCGAAAAATCGAAAATTTGGTACCAGGAGTTCAGGAGGTGACGTGGTTTTTTTCGCGACGATTTACATTTTTCCATTTTTAACCCACTTAGGGTTGGATTTCCGAGACGTACTATAGCTCAAAACCTTCCCCGAGACTTGGCGAATCCATTGGTGAAAACTAAACTTAAATCCACCGAGTACTTATCGAGATATGCGCTCACAAACGGAAAAAAAGGACTTTTTTATTACTATTATTTATTATTACTATTATTTTGACTGCAAAACGGAAAATAGTCGAAAAATCGAAAATTTGGTACCAGGAGTTCAGGAGGTGTTGTCGTTTTTTCGCGGTGTCTGATTATGTTAGTTAGGTTGCCTATCCAAAACTCCTGACACCAGTGGACGATTTTTCTGCGACTGATTCGTCAGAATTTAGTGAAAACCCCCGAATTTTCATATTTTCGTACCTAACCTGACCGGGAATTCATAAGTGGTTGTCCAAGTGACACTTTCCACTGGACTGCGCATAAGTTTTGTGAGTGACACATGTTCTGTTGACGTTTTGGTCGCACGCGCAGATTTTTTTTTTATTATTATTATTATTTATTATTACTATTATTTATTATTACTATTATTTTGAATGCAAAACGGGGAAAAATGGTCGAAAAATCGAGAATTTGGTACCAGGAGTTCAGGAGGTGACGTGGTTTTTTTCGCGACGATTCCTCCGCTCAAGTGCTGCCATCTAGCGGCAACCAATATTTATTATTACTTACAATTACTCGGCAAAAACGACGCTACACCTTCTGAATTCCTGGTACGAAATCGCGATTTTTCGACCATATTTCCCCGTTTTGCATTCAAAATAATAGTAATAATAAGTAATAGTAATAATAAATAATAGTAATAATAAAAAAAAAAATCTGCGCGTGGGACCAAAACGTCAACAGGACATCTGTCACTCAAAAAACTTATGCGCAGTACAGTGGAAAGTGACATTTGGACGATAACTAAGGAATTCCCAGTACCAAAATATGAAAATTCGGGGGTTTTTATGGTTTTTACTCGTTTTCCGACGAATCAGTCGGAGAAAAATCGTCCACTGGTGTCAGGAGTTTTGGATAGGCAACTTAAATAACATAAACAGACACCGCGAAAAAACGACAACACCTCCTGAACTCCTGGTACCAAATTCTCGATTTTACGACTATTTTCCCCGTTTTACAGTCAAAATAATAGTAATAATAAATAATAGTAATAATAAAGCCTTTTTTTCCCACTTTTACCCTTTTTAAACCCCTTAGGGTTGGATATTCGAGACGTACTATAGCTCAAAACCTTCCCCGAGACTTGGCCAATCCATTGGTGAAAACCAAACTTAAATCCATCCAGTACTTTTCGAGATATGCGCTTACAAACGAAAAAAAGGGCTTATTATTACTATTATTTTGACTGTAAAACGGGTAAAATAGTCGAAAAATCGAGAATATGGTACCAGGAGTTCAGGAGGTGACGTGGTTTTTTTCGCGACGATTCCTCCGCTCAAGTGCTGCCATCTAGCGGCAACCAATATTTATTATTACTCTCAATTACTCGGCAAAAACGACGCTACACCTTCTGAATTCCTGGTACCAAATTCTCGATTTTTCGACTATTTTCCCCGTTTTACAGTCAAAATAATAGTAATAATAAGTAATAGTAATAATAAATAATAGTAATAATAAAGCCCTTTTTCGTTTGTGAGCGCATATCTCGCAAAGTACTGGATGGATTTAAGTACGGTTTTCACCGATGGATCGGCCAAGTCTCGGGGAAGGTTTTGAGCTATAGTACGTCTCGAAAATCCAACCCCTTCGGGGTTTTAAAAGGGTAAAAGTGGGAAAATATTTCCTCAGAGTATAAAATTTGGTCGATAGTTTCGTTTTATATAGTAGAGACCTATGAGGAAAGGATTTTCCGAAATTCAACCCCTAAGAAAAGGGTGAAAAAATAGTAGTCATAATTATAATGGTAATTTTAGTTATTTATTCAATAATAAAAGTAATAACAGTAATAATAATAATAATAGTTATAATATTTTAATAGTAATAATGTTTGTTTTATTCGTCGAAAAAGAAATGTAATGCTTTTCAATGGCCATCGACGTGGCACAGATTAAAAACATTAAACGTTGCCGACTCAATCCCATGTTTTTCCCATGGTTCGTGGCTCCGTGTCACGTGACACGTGCAACCGAAATCTGTTTGTGCCGGGGAGACACTTGACGCGGTGTACGTGTGCATCCAGTGATATTGAACGCAAACTGAAATAATAAATTTTAAAAATATGTATGTTTGAAATCGAGCACAAAACGTAAAAGACATGTTCCTAGTTACAAAGAGAAAAATAAAATTACACAACAAAGTAGAAAATTTTATAGAAAAAAATCTCCGAAGCCAACCCATAGCACACCTATAGTCGTATGTTGAATAATATAATTTATTTATCAATATAAACGGACGCGAGTGCTAAAACATAATACAGTAAAACTTCCGTTAACGGTCACCTCTATTGGACGGTCACCTCTATGTAACGGTCAATTTGTTTGGTCCCGTCGAGTGTTATGGGAAAAAAACATTAATACTTCTAAATAGCGGGCACTCTAATTAACGGTCAACATTTAAAAGTATATCAAATGGAAAATTATTAATTCAAAATTATTTTTGACAGTTTATCTTAACGAGCTTAATTTATGATGTCGATAAGGCGATAACACTTGTCCGTGACTGTGTATTTTGTCATTTGTGTTCAGTGTATGTTTAAAACTGATGAACTTGCAAAAAGCATTACTGTATTAGACGCTTTGATGTGGATTAAACAGTCTGTAAAGCAAATAACTGGTAGTTGTGTTACTAAATGTTTTAAAAAATCAGGTTTTATTTCGGAAAATTTGCCTGTAGATTTAGATAACACAGAACTTGAAAACGAAATAATTGTTGGTGAACAATTAGTTAATATGCTGCCAACTCATATGCAAGGTGAAGAGTTTTTTTTGGTCGACAAAAATCTAAGAACTGAAGAAGATAGTACTGATATCAAGTCATTCATAATAACAGATAATGACGAAGAGGAAACGCATGAAGAAACTGAAGAAACTGAAAAAACTGAAGAACCCGAGTATACTGTATCAAACTATTCTGAGGTCTTAACTCAAATAAAACAATTATCAGCTTTCACTCTTCAAAAAGGTGACGTAGATGGTTATGACATGTTAAAAACCGCAGAAATTTATTTTGAAAAAAAGTGTTCAAATAATCAAATGAATCTAAAACAAACTAATATAACTCAATTTTTTTAATTTCAATATGTACCTATTTATAAAATCTTATGAGATTTTTTTTTAATTTTAAACTGTACCTACCTACATTATTTCGTAAATCATAAATACAATTTTTAATACCCATATTCATATGCATTATTTTAATATTGGTGTTTTATTTTTAAAATTTGTATGACCTCTATATAGCGGTCACCTGGAAGGTCTTGAACTTCTGTTAACGGTCACCTCTAAATAGCGGTCATTATTTACAGTCCCTTCAGTGACCGCTATATGGAAGTTCTACTGTATTACAAACGTTGTATAATACATTAATACAAGTGATATAATACACGGAGAATTCACGTCGAAATCATCGCCTTTATTATGCACGCGCGCGGGTCACTTGGTATAAAGCGCGTTAGAGGCGCTTGCGTATCTCCGCCGCCGCCGCCGCCGCCGCCGGGGGTTATTGATCACGGAATACGCGACACGCGTGCGAGATTACTATATAATATATACCGTATGTGTGTTTCGGTAAAAACTCGAGTGGCGAAAAAGCACCGCCGCGGTAAAAACTAATTACGCGCTGTAGAAGAAAGACGTGAAAGACACGGGGTTTTTAATTTTATCGTCAACCGAATTCGTTAATCTCGCGACTACGCCGACGAAAACGTGACTTCGCAGTCAGAAGTAAACAAAACGCGTATACGATACGATTATTGTCACATTAATATACGATTTGACGTGCTCGCAGCATCACTGCGACGACAAAACGATCGTTTTTTGACGAAATAATCATAAACACTCTCGGAACGTGGAACGCGCTGTCGTTAAGCGTATCGACAGAGTTTTTTCTTTCTATCGAGCAATTACTTATGCAAAAGTCAGTTAAAAATTACGACGATATATTATTACGATTTGACGTGCTCGGTATCACTGCGACGACAAAACGATCGTTTTTTGACGAAAAAAATAATCATAAACACTCTCGGAACGTGGAACGCGCTGTCGTTAAGCGTATCGACAGAGTTTTTTCTTTCTATCGAGCAATTACTTATGCAAAAGTCAGTTAAAAATTACGTTATATTATTATTACGATTTGACGTGCTCGGTATCACTGCGACGACAAAACGATCGTCGTTTTTTGATGAAAAAAAATAATCATAAACACTATCGGAACGTGGAACGCGCGGTCGTTAAGTTTGGTCGAGTTTTATAGAAAAATATCAGTTAAAAATATTACCCCGTCGTTAATATTAAGTATAAAACGAATCGGTTTTCGTACGACGAGTTTTTCAGTGTCGCAGGTATAAAATATGATGTCGACGTTCCGCAGACTCGTCAGACTCTGCGCGCCGCGATGCACTATGAGTTTGTTTTTTTTTTTTAAAAAAATATATTTACATATTTTAATGATTTATTAAAAACTAATTACGCGCTGTAGAAGAAAGACGTGAAGACACGGGGGTTTTTTTTTAATCGCGAACCGAATTCGTTAATCTCGCGACTACGCCGACGAAAACATGCAGACTTTGCAGTCAGAAATAAACAAAACGCGTATTATTATAACGATTATTGTCACATTAATATACGATTTGACGTGCTCGCAGCATCACTGCGACGACAAAACGATCGTCGTTTTTTGACGAAATAATCATAAACACTCTCGGAACGTGGAACGCGCTGTCGTTAAGCGTATCGACAGAGTTTTTTCTTTCTATCGAGCAATTACTTATGCAAAAGTCAGTTAAAAATTACGACGATATATTATTATCACGATTTGACGTGCTCGGTATCACTGCGACGACAAAACGATCGATTTTGACGAAATAATCATAAACACTCTCGGAACGTGGAACGCGCTGTCGTTAAGTTAAGTCGCGTATCGACAGAGTTTTTATCGAGCAATTACTTATGCAAAAGTCAGTTAAAAATTACGATATATTATTATCACGATTTGACGTGCTCGGTATCACTGCGACGACAAAACGATGGTCGTTTTTTGATGAAAAAAAAATAGTCATAAACACTCTCGGAACGTGGAACGCGCGGTCGTTAAGTTTGGTCGAGTTTTATAGAAAAATATCAGTTAAAAATATTACCCCGTCGTTAATATTAAGTATAAAACGAATCGGTTTTCGTACGACGAGTTTTTCAGTGTCGCAGGTATAAAATATGATGTCGACGTTCCGCAGACTCGTCAGACTGTGCGCACTTTGAGTTTGTTTTTTTTTTTTTTTTTTTGTTTCCAAAGCTTGCCGCGCGGTCACGAATTCGTCACACGTACTCCGTGTCGGAACGGCTCGTGACGATTTCTTATTGGCCGACCGACTTTGGCGGAGTAGTAGGAAAAAAAAACACCTCCGACAGACGGCGAAGGCTTGTGTTCGATTAAGCTTTTACGTAACTTTCTGGGGCCAAACTTTTGTGTTAAACGTCACGCCGGACGCGCGTTCGTCGTACACGTGTCCGGCGAGCCGAACGTCCGAAATTCGATCGAAAAGGGGAAAAGAAGGAAAAAAACCGCGTTTCTCGCGCACGTCCGCGGCGAATAACAAACGCGCTACACTCGGACGCGGGGGGAAAATAGTTGTCGACAACGGGCACGTATAACCGGCATATCGTTTCGTCTAAACGTTTTTTTTTTTTCCCCCCAGAACTTTTCGTATAATTTTTCTCTATTCTGTTCAATAGAAAATTAAAGACACGAAAAAACTTTTACCCCAATCGCGTTACAAATGGACGACACGAAAACGCATTTTGTTTCGACTCCGATACGCCCCCGTATACGTAGATACACAGAAATCTCGAAAAGCGCTGTTCGTCGATGAGCGCGTGATATTTTCAAAATCATTTTCCAACAGTCGGATTTCACAAGGGGGCACAAATCGACGACCGAGAGTCCTTTTTTTCGTCTATAAAACGCGCGACAAATCCTGTGCGCGAGAATGCATTTTGAACCGACTCCGTCGAGGACGGCGGCGGATATTATGCACGTTTCTGCACGAATGAAAATCATATATTTATCAAAGTAAATTATATAAAACATTAGGTTGAAAATTCTAATTGTTATTTCTCTAGATTCTTATGAGTTTTTATTGTTTTTAGATTTTTTTTCGTTTAATATGATACACTCTATATGTACGTATATCTCTAACACGAGCTCTGAGAGATTATAGATAAAATCGTACCGTTGTTTTAATGAATTTGTTTACGAGGGGGTACCCAAAAGAAACCGAACCTGAGTGGTTTTCTCGTTTCAAAAGTGGTGAAATGTCGATCGAAGATCAAGCTCGCTCTGGACGTCCTTCGACGGCGCGAACCGATGAAAATGTAAAAAAAATTCACGAAATTATCCTGGAAGATCGACGGCAAACCATCGAAGAAGTAACGGAGAGATCCGGTGTGACACGGAGTTCGGTACAGAGAATTTTAAGTGAAGATTGAGGCGGAAAAGACCTGATTTGTGGCAGTCGGGGAATGGTTTTTTCATCACGACAATGCTCCTGCTCACACAGCCCTTTCTGTACGGCGGTTTTTGACCAAAAATGGTATGACCACCGTGTCCCATCCACCCTATTCACCCGACCCGGCTCCCTGCGACTTCTTTTTATTCCCAAGAATGAAAAGAGACATGAAAGGGGAAGCGTTTCGCGGACATTGACGAAGTGAAAAAAAAAACGACGGAGGCGTTGGCAGGCATCACAAAAGACGAGTTTAAAAAATGCTTCGAAAATTGGAACAAAAGTGTTTGGACAAGTGTATTAACTCCAACGGAGAGTACTTTGAAGGAAATTAAATGTTTTTTGTAAAAAAATTAAATAAATAACTTTGTACAGAAATAGTTCGGTTTCTTTTGGGTACGCCCTCGTATTGTAATTACTAGAGTTAGGATGTTGATGACCTAAAAAACACACAATAATGCCCTAAAAAAATGCAAAAAAGCCCTAAAAAAAGTGCGAAAATGCCCTAAAAACTTCAAAAAATGACCTTTAAAATTATCTAAAATACTAATTAAGTAAGTGAAAAAACTTATTTATAAATAATAATTTTTATTAGGATTATATAATGGGTGTAATAGTAGATGCATTTAAATAATTTATAGATAAATTTCAATATTAAAAATAAATTAAAAAGTAAAATATAAATAAAATTAAATTATAATTAAACCCCACAATAATAATATTAAAATTATTTTTTACTAATAGTCCAAATCCAAAGTTAGATTTTAAATAAATTAAATTTGTTACCAAACTTGGGTGTAACATTTGCCCTAAAATCTATAATTTGTGAAAAATGTCCCACATTGTATAAAAAGTACAAAAAATGCCCTGAAAGATGAAAAAATGACTTAAAAATGTTGAAAAATGACGTTAAAAAACAAAAAAAATGCATTTATAGCTAAAAATGCAAAAAATGCAAAAAAATGCAAAATAAAATTAGAATATTCTGCATCAAGGGAGCATGAAACAAATTTTTAGCTAGGATAGCATTATACAGAATAAAAGGAAAAAAAATGCAAAAGTCATCAACATCCTAACTCTAGTAATTACTGACGATTTGAAAAATGAAAAAAATAGGTTCCTCCGAGAAACAAAAACCCGAGTTGCCGACGACAAGCCGTTGTTCCGCGCGGCGTCGTCGTCGGCGGGCGACGACGAGACTGCGCGCTCGTCCGTGAGTCATCGGGCGAGGGGACACGGCCGTGTTTATATTATTATTGTTTTTATCGCGATTTTCACGTGTCGCGCGCGCCAGCCGTTTTATTTCGGAACCGTCGCGTTTGCCAGAAAAAAAGTAGCCGGTCGGAAAATATCGCGCGTTTTGGACTCGGTTCAAAAAGAACGGAAACTGCATTATATCGTACGACCGACGGGCGCCCGCCCCCGAAACGTTTATTAATATAATATACGATGTCATATCGCACTCCTAGAACAAAACTGCCACAACTCAAAATTCATCAATTTTGAGTTATGACTACTGTTGAATAGAGAAAAATAAGCTCTATAAAATGCAATAACGCCACATTCAATATCATTTTTCATTTAGCCACTATAGAGATGTGTCAGTATTGAATAATTTAAATTTGTTAGTTAATTTTCAATGCAAGAGAGCCATATTTACTTTATGGCTGTATACTTATTTTAATTTATCCAAATTATCACTGAAGTCAAAATTCAAGACTGCCTTATTTCGACTTGTGGCGTTCTTGCACTGAATAAAAACTAATTATCGTGTGATATGTTGAGTGCAAAACAGCAATATTTAGAGTTGTGGCAGTATTGCATTTTATATTTTGTGATTGTGCAGCCACAACACGAAATATGACTATAAAGTGGCCATCTAAAATCAATTTCTGTATGTAATACAGCCACATCTCAAAATATGGCAGTCTTGCATTTACTTGAAAAATTGTAAATGGCCACAAGTCTAAATTTTTGGGTTTAAGAGTGAATTTCATAATATTTGAAAAAATAATATTGTAAAGTATGATTGTAAGTATTTAAGTGTTAAATTTCAAACGCATAAGTAAAAAACTCATCAAAATATCCTAGGTCCAAACTTCAAATCGATTTTTCTCAAAACTTTAAATTTTGAGTTGTGGCAGTCTTGTTCTAGCAGTGCGATATTATCTCGCGCCCGGAAATCGATATTTTCACCAGCGACGACAGTTTCGTATAAATAATATAACGCGCGTAATAAACGTATGTATAATTACTCTCGTGTTTGTTACCTGGCGGCCTTTGAGGATTTCGTATCAATCCGCGTTCGGTTATTTTCTCTGAGCGTCAGCAGCAGGCTGAAAAAATGGTTTCGTTTGTTTTTGGGTTGAAAAAAAGAGAAAAAGACGGAATCTGGAATGAAACGAAAAATAAATAGAAACGTGGAAAATACAACAACAATAATAAAAAATATATTTGTACACCGATAAAGTGACTATATACTCGTATAACGACTACGTGACGTCGTGTCGCCTAACCGATTGATTTACAAATTGCATTTTTCATCGGAAAAAAAAAAAAAAAACGATACGCGAAAAAGGATAGCACGTGTGCCGTGCGGCAGGAGATCTGTGTGCGCCCGTCAGCGCGGCGGCGACGGCGACTCGGCCGCGTCTCAGGACGTCTCCATGAACTCGACCGGGGTGATGAGCTGCTCGCGTCCGTCGTGCAGGAGGCTCAGCGACTGTTGTTCCGCCGGCCTGTTGTTCTTGCGCCTGGCCGCCGGCGGCGTCTCGATGCGCGTGTTCACGTTGAGCATGCCCATCTGGCCCAGGAACAGCACCTCGTTGATCAGCCGCTTGGCCACGATCACCGACTGCCTGTCCATCTGCCGCAGCTCGTTGGCCGCGTACCGGCCGAACCCGTCGTAGTAGTCGGCCACCGGCGGCTCGGCCGGGTCGCCGCCCACGCCGCCCAGGATCTGCGGCTCGTAGTAGTCCGCCGCGCTCGACGCGTACCGGTACACCTGTTGCTGCTGCGTCCCCGCCGACGACTGCTGCGACTGCGGCTGCGTCTGCGGCTGCGGCTGCGACGGCGGCCCGGTCGCGTCCAATATGCGCCGGCGTCTCTTGGGCTTCCGGTCCGAAGTCGTCGTCGTCCTCTCGCCGTCCTCCAATATCATCTGCAGGCTGCTGGCCGCCGTCAGCTGGTCCGGCTCGGTGGAACACGAGTCCTTGTCCTCGGACCCGTCCTGGTCCTCGTACACCAGGAATTTCGTCTGTAAACGTTTGAAAACGCGCCCGTTCAATATCGCGAAACGAAAAAGTTTTTATATGAAAATCGGAACTTTTTTCTATTTCGATTATTTAAAGAAAATTTATTAGTATATTTCGTCGCCCTCGTGCCAAAAGTGACCAACTGGTTTTTTTAAAGTTGTGAGTAATGTCAGTTTAAAAGTTGAGCACTTGTTTAAAAATCGAGAATTTAACTGATGTTTATAAACTTGGTACCAATGAAACCGCAATAGTATACTTTACACTACAGTATACTAGTTTTACTCAATATTTATTACTATGATTACTAAATTATGAATTACTAAATAAATTTTATGGTAAAAAGTGACCAAGTGAAAACGGTTTTTCTTGGTCATTTAAAAAGTGACCAAGTCATAAGTATAATTCACTTGGTCATTATTTTTGTATTATGTTTTATATGGGTAATGCATTAATATTACAATCATTTTTATACAAAAACATTATTCAAACAACAAACTCGTTCATTTTATTTGAAAACATCGTAAATTATTATTTTTTTTATTATTTTTAAACTATGAAATATAATAATGACCTTATTAAGAAATGACCAAGTGACTTCGTCAATTTTTAAACGTAAGAATTATATTGAAATGTTGGTTGGTCAAAATTAAGTATTCGGTGGTTCCTAAACTAATAAAGATATCACTTGGAAACTTTTTACGTATTTTCATAGGACCAAAATAAGACATCTTAAACATTTTTTTCACTTGGTCACTTTTTGCACATGGTCACTTTTGGCATGAGGGCGACGATTTGATTTTGCTTTCGCCGGGGTGTTCCGCAAACACAATGTAATGTTATACACCTGTCCATTAGAGCAGGGGTCTCCAAACTACAAACCAAGTCTACCAAACGATATGTCGGGGAGCGGGTTTATAGCATAAATTATGGAGAAAATTAACCCTAAGGGGGTTAAAAGGGGTAAAAATGTAAAAAATCCCGAGTCAATGGAGCTTTGTGGTATTAAATTTTGTCAATAGTTTCATTTAATATAGCAGAGGCCCCGTGGGAAAGGATTTTTTGAAATTCGACACCTACCGGAGTTAAAAGGGGTAAAAGGGGTAAAAATGAAAAAAAAACTGATAAAATAAAAAGTTATACTGCACACGGGCGAAGCCGGGTTATTCAGCTAGTAAAATATAGATATCTAAAGATATGTGTGATTTAAAAACTATATTGTAGACAATATTTTATAAAAAGATTTAAAGTAAACTTATATTTGTATACCTATATTTTCATAAAATTAAAAATTATAAGTGTTAATAAACTTTAGGCCCATTAAGAGCGTTTGATATATTTTGTGGCCCTTGAATAAAAAAGTTTGGAGACCCCTGCATTAGGCCGGGCGCACATTGAGACGCAGGCGACGCAGCGCAGCGCAGGAAAAACTGCGCTACCTAAGTGAGCGCATATTACTACGCAGTTCTGACGTTTCACCGTTCATTGTGACAGTTGTTGTTCACCGTTACCAGCATGAACGATAGTATGATGGCCGAAAATTTAATAAATTTAAGTTCTGAATCAGATTCCGATGACGAATTTGATGAAATTATTTTGTTGTATTCGTTAAGCAAAGAAAAAAAAAACGTGGAAAAGTAATTTTATGAAAAAAAGACAAAGTCACAGCGAGTTCAATTTGTCATCGGAATTTTCTGACAAACGATTTTTAAACTACTTTCTCTTGGACCGAAATCAATTTAATGAAGTTCTTAATTTAATACGAGATACGATTTATTCATTTGGATGTAATGCTCAAAAGCCGATTGATCCTGAAGAAAAACTGGATTTTTAAAAAAGCTTGACTTAATTTACAAGTTTAACTAGTTTAGTTTCAAATTATGTAATATCGTAATTCACAAAGCTCGTGCACGTGTGTCGCGAGCACTACGTGACGCAGGCCAACATAGACACAGCACTGCTCTGCCCTGCCCTGCCTCCCAATATGCGCTAATAAGTTCTAACTAATAGATTACAGAAAACTACGCTGCACTGCCCTACGCTGCGCTGCGTCGCCTGCGTCTCAATGTGCGCCCTGCATTAGAGTATAATATAAACAATAATTAACATTGAAAAAACCAAACCCCCCCCCCCTCCTGCGTACGTAGCGTTTAAAACCAGACGTTTTATACGAAAATCGTAGAGAATCGCGTGACGGTTTAAATATTTTTAATTCCGTTTCGCCCGCAACACAATATATGATGTTAAAATACGTCAAACGAGTGTGTTGGGTTTGTTATGAACACGAATTTTAGTCGTTTAATTTTTAATTAAAATTCTCGCGCGCGCCGTAAAAACACCTCGTTGATGTGAATTCAACGGTATGATATTATGAAAATTAATTAATATTTTAATTTTTTTTCCCCGACACTTTTTGCCGCTCGTATTATTTTTATTTTTTTCTTTTTATCAAAGAACGTTTTTCGCCGAACGCCGCGCGCATATATACAGAAATTATTATTATGTAATTATTGTATAGTTAAAAAGAGAACATTCTTCGCCGCGCCGCGCCGGGGCCGGGCAGGCGGCCGCTACAGTGAAAATACAATTATTTTATTTTTTTTTTTTGAGTTTATTACTTCGAGAGTCAAACACGACGCTATTATAATATGCGTCTAATGTAAGCAGCGCTCTTTTCTCTTCGGCGGCGGCGGCGGCGTCATTGTACCGGCTGTTAGAGACACTCTGTGTGGGTGCGATAAGTCAAATCGGAAGAGAGTGGCCGACGAAGACTATCTCGTATAAAACATCGTTGAAAAGACAAACTCGATAATTTGGATTATTTATAAACGATTTTTTCGTTAAATTTTAAATGCGTAAATAATAGGTAGGAGCTTGTTCGAAATTATAGAAAAATAATTATTTTATTTTCATGAAAATTCAGCGATATTTTTTAATATATTTGACCAGCTACAACGGAGTTGGTAAATTTTTTATGAAAAAATCACGCGCGCGACTCGGCGGTTCCGCGGCCACAAAACCTGAGTAATGATTTTCGAATTCACGAACGATTCGCGCACGCGATTCGAACCCGTCATAAAAAAAAATACGCGCGCAAAATGTCTACCGACAGGGTTTTTTTATTTTTTGGCACGCGATTTGGACGCAGCCGTTATTATAATAACGTTAGAATTCATATGATTTTGAGAGGATCTCCTGAGACGTATACTGCATTTGTGTTGCATTTATATTGCAATTATTATACTGCATCGATCTGCAGTATCTAATCGATACGCTACGTGAATTTTACGAGAGTAAAAAAAGGAACGGGTTATATAACGAAGCGAACTTACAGTCGATCGACATTGTAATAATGTGATACGACACCTATACCGCCGCCGGACCGTTTATTATATTTACGTTTCGCGGGAGCCAGGAAGGAAAGAAAACCTCGGCGCCTACGCGTATAACGTTCATAATATGACATAACTACCTCGTTCAACTCGTTATCTTCGTCGCTGTTATCCGCATAACTGCGGCCCAACCGCACCCTGTCTTCGCCGTGATATTGGTCGTTTAGAAACTCCAAGGACCTGCGGACGATAAACATCGCTTTAAGGTATACAAACATACGACACGCATAATGTTATAATAACGCGCGCGCGATATAAAACTCGGAACGAGCGAAAAATCGTAACACCCAACTGGAGAGACGATTATTAAAAAAAAGAAAGTCGAAACGAACTCTGATCGTCTCCCCGTTTGAAATAAAATCAAAGGAACGCGTAATTTATAAAAAAAATAAATATTTTTCACGCCCGTAAAATATAATATGTATTTACTAGCTGAATAACCCGGCTTCGCCCGTGTGCAGCATAACTTTTTATTTTATCAGTTTTTTTCATTTTTACCCCTTTTACCCCTTTTAACTCCGGTAGGTGTCGAATTTAGGAAAATCCTTTCCCATGGGGTCTCCACTATATAAAACGAAACTGTTGACCAAATTTCATACTCAAAGCTCCAGCAGTTCCGGCCAGGCGAATTTTTCTAGTTTCACCTTTTTTACCCCTTTTAACCACCTTAGGGGTCGAATTTTGGAAAATCCTTTCTTTAGGGGCCTCTGCTATATTAAATGAAACTATTGACAAAATTTAATACCACAAATCTCCAGTGACTCGGGATTTTTCCATTTTTACCCCTTTTGGTTAAAAGCCCTTAGGGTTAATTTTCTTAATAATTCTCTCTAATGTAAAAACCATCCTCGTACTTCAAGGAATATTATAAAAAAAGAATTAGCGAAATCGGTTCAGGGGTTGTTGAGTTATGCGCTTACAACACATTTTGCGATTAAAAAGTTAATTAAAATATTTAATGTATTAAAAAATTTGAAATAAAAACTATCCTATCTTTTAAGTTGGACCAAATTACACGCGGTGTAAAAAATTTCATCAAAATCGGTCAAGTGGTTTAGGAGTCCATTGAGGACAAACATTGTGACACGAGATTTATATATATTAAGATTAAGATAGTGTGTCCCTTACTTGTAATACCATAAACTGGGCTCGTAAACTCCGCCGTATCTCTTGGCGTCCATCACTTTTTTGAATTCCCTCAAATAACACGTTCTCAGGTTGGCTATTTTACGTTTCAAATCGTCCATGGTGCAATGTTCGTTGTACCTGCGGGAAGGAAATCACGCGACACGTGATTATATTTTATCGTTATTACGCGACGAGATATTATTTTATTTTTTTCGAGAAACCGCGCGCAAAAAAGTTACTCGCGTATACGCCGGGGAAAGTATTTCGTATTCACCACGAAACAGTGCGAGAACCATGCAAAGTTACAGGTTTCAGCGTGAAATTTAAGAGCCGATGTCAATTTAATTTCTTATACTTTCCATTAGTAAACACGCCGATATCGATTTTATTGAAATGATTTCTCGCGCGGTGGCGTTATGTTTTGCAACAAGGGATGTTTTTTTTTCATAACGCGTTCGACCAAAGAACGGTCGATCCGAGAAGGGGGTGAAACGGTCGATAAACCAAACTTTAGAGCTATTCGCATGAATATATTGGTACGGCGGTGGCTTAAAAATAAAGTTTTACCGCGGCGATAACACGTCGAAATCGATTGCCGTCTGCGCGCGAGAAAGTCGCTTCGGGCGGCTGGCTCTACGTTGGGGTAAATCAAAAGCGTTTTATTTGACGCGAATACGCGCCGCCGCCGCCGATTAAAGTTTGAATTCGTAGAATCCCCTTTGCCGTCCGAAACGTGATCCGGACAGCGATATTGTACATTTATAAATTCATAATGAATTGTATTCCATTCGAATCCGTCTCTTTGATCATTCGGGTACGCGACGAGCATATTATTATACGTATATATTACAACAACACCGTT
Organism: Drepanosiphum platanoidis; assembly: GCA_948098885.1. Taxonomy (NCBI): domain Eukaryota; kingdom Metazoa; phylum Arthropoda; class Insecta; order Hemiptera; family Aphididae; genus Drepanosiphum; species Drepanosiphum platanoidis. The sequence goes on from OX402539.1 coordinate 10,730,992, forward strand.
GCCCCGCCGCCGTTTGGAATATCAATATAATATTAATAAAACGAAAATATATATTATTAATACACGACTGTTGACGTCCGTTGACCGAGACGTTTCTTTCGAGAAAAGTCAACTCCCCCCCCCCCGTTTATTATACGTTTTGCACGACTCGATCGAGAAGCGAATTATTGATAACGAATTTTCTTTTTCACAAAACAATACCATTTGTTTTACGTAATTTAACAGCCTTTTTTTAAAATCGAATTTTATAGTTTAAACGACTCGTTGCGTTTTATCATTCGGTCCGCGTCTCGATTACAATAACCGATGACGAATAAACTACGGCAGATTAAAAATCGATTAAAGATAAATAAATAAAATAAAAAAAAAAATCTCTCGGTAAAATTGACATTTACAGCGCATGACGACGGTTAATGATTTACACAAACAAATATTATCGTCAACTCAAATCGAACAATTATTATTTAATAACGAGTGCGTTTCGTGAAAAAATTATTTTCGAATCGATATCGCGAACGGATTGGAATTATTCGGAACTCCGGATCAGCGCATAATTATGATATTATTATCGTAATAATAGTGATTTTCATGTTTAAAATCTATGAAAACATAAATTAAACTGATGATATTATCGGTTAGGTTGTTATTATACGAATGTTATTTTACGTTGTTGGAAACTGGTTCGAAATATGGAATATACTAGAGTATTATTTCGAAGACCTTGCCGAAATAATGATTGACGAAAACTCGTCATCGATTATTATTGTCGTCGTCGTCACGGTCAAATAAATCGTATTATACTATGACTAGAATATAATACAAAACCGTCTGGATTTATTTGGGTATTATGTAAGAAGACGGAGAAAAAAAAAAGTATTAGTAAATTTAGATACCAACTTGGCACGGGAAATAAAAACGTCTAGCAAATCGATCGTTGTGATCCTCGTCGTAAAACGTATATATTATTATATATTACTTATAATTCGCACTACGTTTGACCTTGAGAGAAAAATTCCCGTTTCTTTGGCAAAAATATGCAAAAATATAATATATAATGGCAAAAATACCATTAAATATAAAATGACTAGATATCGACTAGACATTCGATTAGGAATATCGGGCGTTTTGCGAGAGCGTGGAAAAAACGATCCTCATCGATAGAAACCTACAAAAACGACAATTATTAGAGCGCGAAAACGACCGCGGCAGTCGAAAGCGTACGAAAACAGTTTGGTTTTTTATTACATCTTAAAATTTAAGCGCGGCGTGCGTTTAGAAAAGAAAAAAAAACGTGGTTTCAACCCTCAAACTCCGCACGGACTCGTGCGACGTGTGGGCGAAATTCCGAGAAAATTTTCGCGCGATTCGAGTTGATTTATTGAAAAACCAGTATGAAAATAAAAATATATAATTATCATATTTAAAACCGCTACCGTCGAGAGACCGGTAGTTCTATGACGTCCGACGGAAATGTTGCAATAAACGTACGAGTTCATCGATGCACTTTGATGCACATTGCGTCTGCAGCCACCGTCGAGCGCCGATTCGTCGACTTCTTCTCTGACGACGGCAGTGACGTCGAAATTTCAAATCCTCCGTCCTGTTTATCGCTTTCTAACCGATCCGTTACTCCTTCTTTCTTCGACAACGTTTCATTGTTCGGTCCATTATTGCAAAGTTGTACAATTATTATTCCGCCACACTTTTCACGTTTCGACACTGTAACATCCCATTGAAAACAACGTCCTTTATGTTGTAGCTTTTCCGAAATTCTTCAATACCCATAACACGTCGTCGGAAGACGGCAAACTTTCGATGAAATCCTTTCTGTACCGACGACGCTTCGTAATATTCTCAATTATGCCCTGGTCCAACGGGTCGGATAAGAGGGGTTGTATTATCTGGGAGAAAAAGGCACGTTGCCTTCGTCACTTTTCAGTTCTTCGGCAGGATGTGGTATCCATAAGTAGCGCAGTGGCGAGATGAAACGTGGCCATCCAAGCGCTTTTTCGTGCATAATACTTCACCGACAGTGCATTGAAATTGAAATTTTTCAAATCTCTAACGTCGTTTTGCATTTGCGATACGTCGTGTTGTTCGATTTTACCAGCATCGCGTTTCAAGTCTTTGTTCTCCCGAGCAATATCAGTTCGCGTTTCCTCAAGAACGTTTAATAATTTCGAGTTTTCGATTCGATCCCAGTACAACGCGTTTCCACTCGTCTGCCTGCCGCCATCGAAATCAAAATAATAAATAGACCACGAAAACACTAATCCGCGCATACGCGAGGCGGATTAAACGTGTTCGTTCTGATATCCCAAACTTGTTCTCTACGCTTGCAGATAGTGACGATTAATCGAGTTCCTACCGAACAAAAGTTCGTCGTACGAGTAAAATAAAAATTCATTTAAAACGAGCGGGTCACTCGATTTGAATAACGATTGTAGCCAAAAACAAATAAATATAAATAAATCGATCGAGTGATGCTTTCTATCTTTAAAATTTATCGGGCAATGCTCTAACCATCTCTACGCGGCGGCGTCGTAAACTATATGCGCCGCCGCGGCCGTCATCGATTTTCGGCGACGACGGAAATCGCGAGCGCGAAAAAAAAAAAAAGAAAAGAAAAAAAGACCGTGTAAAAACGTAGTACGTCACGGGGTAGTAAAACCTCGGAGGGGCGCGCGAACGGGAAAATCGTTAGCGCTGTGGGCGGCGGCGGCGGCGGCGGCCGGGCAACGATGGATTGGCGTCGTCGAGCGCCGCCGGAGAGAACGCGCGCAAAAACACAGTAAATAATACACTCTCCGGCGAGAAAGGGCGAGTACATTGAAATTCGTTTTCGATTATTCGTATCCGGGCGGCGAAACAAACGTTTGACGGAGACTAGAATAAAACGAGCGTACGCGAAATCATATAATTGTATTTGGATAAAACATAAAAAAAAAATCGGATCACACATAGATCCACCCCAGTCGTCAAACGTAGAGAGAAAAATCCGTTCGATAGAAAACGCGAGAATTTCGTTTTCCTTATATACGAGTGGGTTAAAGTGGTCATGTTTTTTTGTAAAAATGAGTTATATATCGCGGGCGTATGTTTGAAAGTCAAAGTGAAGTAAGTCATAAACTCATAACTGAAACTTCTACACCCGCCGGGTAATAATTTCATCAGGGAATTTTGAGTTTTTAATAAACCGTTTCTTTACACCAACACTATGGCTTTAACCCACTCGTATACGTCCGCAAAATCATCACCGTCAAACGATAGTCGGATCGATGAGTGAAATAATCAACACTCGATTATTATTTAAATCTCGACAAAGAGTATGATTTCACAAGACAAAAAACAGTGTTCAGAGTGTTGTGCAAACGGTCGTCGCACAAGTTACGATTATTAATATTAATATTATTATTTCAAAACAACACTAACGTGTGACGTCGTCGTCGTCGGCCGATCGCGCGACGACGACGAGGCGATCGCCGCTCGTGCGCGTCGCACGGTCGTCGCCCGCCGCCGCGCCCTTCCCCCATCGCGGTTCCCCCGCGCCCTCGGCCCGGTCGCGGACGACCCGTCACGCTCGGCCGCCGCGCGCCGCCGGTCTTCGGATCGCGTTTTCTGCGACGACACACACCAGACCGCGCGGCGTACGACATGCCTACGATAATATTATAACAATAACGCGCCATTTACTATTTTCGTACCGCGCGCGCGTCGCAATAATAATATCTAACCCGAATGAATAACATCGGGGATCGAACGTTCGCGCGATTTCTATTGGGTTCCATACTTTTTGATGAGCCGCAACAGCGACTCGTACGCCTCGTTCTTCATCTCTTTGTTCTTGTAGTCCGGGTCCTTGATCCTCCACAGGCACGTGCACGACTTGTACTCGTCGATCAGTTCCGAAATCAGTTTCCTCTCCATGGCCACGATCATCGGTGCTGCTGCTGCTGCTGCTGCTGCTGACGACCGTCGTTCGGCGTGTCGTACGCGACAAACTGACGGCGGCGGCGGCGGTCCGACCTCCGACGGTCGCGTGCGCGAGGCGAACAATGTTACCACCGTAGCCGGTCGCGGTCGCGGTCGGCGACGGTCGGTCGGGCACCGATTTGTCGTCGACACGCGGTTGGCCAACCTGGCGGCGCGCTACACAGCGTCCGCCGCCGCGGCGGCGGCGGCGACCGCGACCGACCCCACCCCGACCGACAGGCGGCCCGCCGCCGCCGCCGTCGTCGTCGTCGTCGTCGCGTCGTACGAATGGACCGGCCGCCGCGATGTGTCATAATATTCAATAAAACCTTCGGAGCTTTTTCCCCCGTCCCTCTCGAAACGAGCGTTTTTCCCTTCGTCCGTCTCTCGCGATCGCTTTTTCCCGCGGGCGCGTTTTACACCCTACGAATGTAAAAACGCGTCCGCAAACCGTTTAAAGTTTGTGGCAGAAAAATGACGACGTACCGAAATATTAGACGATAACACGGGGTATATAGTTGGGGTACCTCGGTATAGGATTCGATAATCTATGTTGGTTTTGGGCGAGTTAACCGCGGGGAGTATTTCCAGGACATAACGCAGGACGGTAACGCGAAAAAAAACACTGTTTTCTACATTTCGCTAACAATAATTTAAAGACAAGTTCGTTAAGGATCGCGATATATAATAATATAATATACGTATTTCTATCGTTATTTTATAAAAAAATTGTATTTTTTTTTTATTCCTACCTAATCTAGCCCTACCGAGTTCCACGCGCTACGTCACTCTGAATATCTACTACTTCTAATTCATTTTATTTATGAAATTGATTTGACAGAAAATAAAAGATCACTTTAAATAGGTATTCGAAACAGTTAAAATACAATTTGCGATTTTTACGAATCAAATTTAATTTACGATAATAATAATTACAATAAAAATGAATTAAAAGTAGTAAATATTTTTAAAAATGCCATAAGATCCATTCGTTTAGTACATTTTAATATATTATAAATAATAAATTTGACTTACGCAACGGTCTTCGTACCGCGAAGGAATGCTTGGCAGTTGATTTATCGGGTTCGAGGAACGTTATTATTTCACCCAAAGCTGATTTTCAACTCGAATGAAGCTCCGTTTATCTACATTTTGAATGAGGACATCCATTTTTTTTTTTTTAATCTGAAAAAAATCTGCGTTATAAACAAAATATGATAACATTTTTGCAACTTATTATAACGTGCCTTATCGGCAGATAACATATTGAACCGCTGCGGTACCGAAAATAACATCATTAGGTATTGTTAGTCATCATTAGTAGTATGTTAAAAAAAAAATAAAAACGCTAAAAACATTAAAATATATTTGTATTATGTTGGGAAACATATCGCGTTACTATATTATTCGTTGGACTTAATGATTGGACTGCAGGATTAATGTAGTTTTTAAAAGTCGACGAAAGTGCCTTGAAAATGTTTGAAGGATCCAAGGGGAGGATGTTGGATTCCCCCCGTAGCCCCAATCTTGTATCCACCCCGGAGCACTGTGATCTACACGTGCTTACAGGTTATAGCAGCAAGTTTTAAGGGGCTATTCGGTTTTTAAAAACTGTCGACTCTTGAATAACGAATGTTTTTTATATCGAGAAGACGTCACCCGCGTTTGTCGCGTTTGAGAAACTAATGCCATGTTTTATTCACTCGCGCGCGACGTCTAGACTTTAGTAAAATATCCATACAACGATACACACACAATTCGATATATTCTAATATCGATAACGAATGACAAAAGGTCACGCTAACGCTTATAAATCGGGTCTTTCGCACATTCGCTCGTTTACGTTCTAAAGCGACCCCAGTTATAGTTGATACAACATCGCGGTCAGACGTCGTCGTCGAGAGAATTTTTAATTTTGAATTTATTTTGATTTTCCGCGCAAACGGCTTTTTACTCGTCGGCGTCCGTTTGAAACGAAACATTTCGAGAAAACGAATAATTTCTAGAAACGTCCAGTTTACAAAACGACGCGCGCGTGCTTTTTATTCGTTCTCGCGCACAAAAGCAACACACGGCGCGGCGGCGCGGCGTCCCGTAACTAGTTTTATAGAAACGAGTGGAAATAAATAACTCGACCGTATACGTATACGTATAATATATAAGCACGGGGCTGCGGGTTTTATTTCCACGTAGCCGAGAATATACATCATTATTACACCGCTGCGGACAGGGACGGTGTAGGTAGCGGTCGCACGCGTGTCGTTCGCGTCAAACACAACCCCCCGTTGGAAATAATATATTGCCTGGAGGTACGAGGCCGCCACTGGATTGAATTACGCGCACGACGACGGCATATACGTATATATATATAGGTAGAGAATACGCGTACAGGGTGTGTCACCGACTGAGAAAAAATAAAAATATGATATTTTTCCAACTCTGTGCGTTTCTCCGATTATACCGCAGGTTCTTGACCGGGGCGCCCTCCGCGGAGGGTCCTCGGGGAGACGGTCGAACGCATTAATAATTAATTAAAAAATAATTATTGAAATTATATTTATTTTCCGTTTTAGAAGGGGTGATTATATTTTATACTTCGAATGGGTCCAGAAATGGTCAAGAACAACTTACGGGTTAGCTCGGAGTTTCTTTTAATTTATAGTAAAACATTGTATATTTCTTTAGTTAGACCTACGTTGGAATACTGCTCAATTATTTGGAACCCCTCACAAGTCGGCTTGATGGAATCGCTTGAGCGTGTACAAAGAAGATTTTTACGTTTAATCGCATATAAGAGACGTTTGCATTCCATTAATCATCCATCTGAGTCAATATCCCTTAATTCTATACAGGATTCCCTCAAATTAGATCCCCTTGCAAATAGACGGAAATATACAGACATCTGCTTTCTATTTAAATTAATAAATGGTGTTATATCTTGTCCAGAACTATTACAGTCTATAAACTTCCATGTTCCTAAATTCCATTCACGTTCTTGTTCCACATTTGAAATCCCTTTTCATCGAACATCTTACGGCACGCATAACCCTATTGATAGAATAGCCAGAGAGTGCAATAATTTAAAACTAGATCCGTTTATTATGAATAATTTATATTCTTTAAAACACTGTTTTTAGCAGCTTGTCATATCACTAATATTATCTATATTATCTTGTAATTGTATTTATGTACTTAATTCTTATTTCTATTGTATACTTGTATCTTATTCTACCAATGTTATTATTATATATTCTTTGTCACTGTACTTGAGCCCAATTGGGCGTTTACACAAATAAATACACAAATAAATATAGTAGATGCGGGTTTTATTCGAGTCGATCGGAAAAAAAAAACGTATCGATTCGCCAGTCGTTAAGAGAAAACCTCGAACGGAAATCTTCGCGTCTCCGCGGGACATCCTGTATACGCGAGACCGACCACTCTCCGGGGATTTTACAACGTGCTCGTGTAGTACTCGCTCATTGTTTGGTCTCGTTGGGCGAGCAACGCGATAGTAATTATCATCGTCGTCGTCGTCGTCGTCGTAATAATTATTATTATTATTACCGAAAACAATGCGCGCGAGAGCTCTACGGGTAAGCACTGGCAAACACCTGCGAAACACGGTTGTACAAACGTGAAAAACGTCGCATGCCCGCGGTTAATTTATTATTACATCGTATTATTATTATACGGCCCTCGAGCAAATAATATTTAGTACAGACCGACGACGACATTTTAAGCTCGCGCTCATGACCTAACCAAACGTGGACGAAAACCTGTGTTCGCGCGCGCGAACGACTAAATTAAAAATATAATTCAAAACCATTTACAACCGACTTGGGTGGTAACAACGGCTTTATGTATGAAAAAAACGTAATGTCGTGATATCGGAGTGAACGCCGTTTTAAATCGTATGAGCATTTTGTTGGAACGAATTGTTGGGAAATCGGTACGACTCTTGTACGAAAACGTTATTTTTATTATATACGACTACTCGTATTATTGCAAACTGTGTACTCGGTATTGAGTTATACGTGGCGCAGGTGTTTTCGTAGTCGTCGGCTGTGACGACGCATGCGAGTGGCGAAACTCGTATATTTTGTTTCTTTAACCGATTAATCGTCGTCGCGGCGTTCCGAACAATGCGCCTCGCGCCCGTTGGACCGAAACCGAACGCGACCTCTATAGGGATCGTATTTTATCACGCGCGGTGACGCGCGGCAACTGAAATTCAGAAAGAAAGAAAAAACAATAAAAAACGCGTACGTTATCGACGAGCACGGAGAAAGCGCGCGCGCGCGCGCGCCAGTATGAGACGTACGTTTTTCAGACAACGAAACGCAAAACATACCGAACGTATTCGAACAAAATGTGTCGCATTTCAATAGTATGTTATTATTATTATCGTTAGAAATTCGGTTAAAAAGAGTATTCGTTTTAAAACATGGAAATCTACTCGTTTTGTTCGCGTCTAAAAGAAAATATTATAATCCGCCGACTTTAAACCTAACCGCGGTGTAGCGAAACGCACAAATATGCGAGATGTGTAGAGCGTTCGGAAATCGCGAGGCGCACAACCACACGCTCGTGTCCAATGCGTACAAATAATATAATATAATATAATATACTAGCTGAATAACCCGGCTTCGCCCGTGTGCAGTATAACTTTTTATTTTATCAGTTTTTTTTTCATTTTTACCCCTTTTACCCCTTTGAACCCCGGTAGGGGTCGAATTTCGAAAAATCCTTTTCCATGGGGTCTCCACTATATAAAACAAAACTGTTGACCAAATTTCATATTTAAAGCTCCAGCAGTTCCGGCCAGGAAAATTTTTCTAGTTTCACCTTTTTTACCCCTTTTAACCCCCTTAGGGGTCGAATTTTGGAAAATCCTTTCTTCAGGGGCCTCTGCTATATTAAATGAAACTATTGACTATTGATTTAATACCACAAAGCTCCAGTGACTCGGGATTTTTCCATTTTTACCCCTTTTAACCCCCTTAGGGTTAATTTTCTTAATAATTATCTCCGTAAAAACCATCCTCGTACTTCAAGGAATATTATAAAAAAAGAATTAGCGAAATCGGTTCAGGGGTTGTTGAGTTATGCGCTTACAACACATTTTGCGATTCATTTTTATAATATATTTATTAAAAAGTTAATTAAAATATTTAATGTATTAAAAAATTTGAAATAAAAACTATCCTATCTTTTAAGTTGGACCAAATTACACGCGGTGTAAAAAATTTCATCAAAATCGGTTAAGTGGTTTAGGAGTCCATTGAGGACAAACATTGTGACACGAGATTTATATATATTAAGATTAGAATAACAACAAACAGGCGCGCGTTTTTTTTTCTATCATCACTTGTCAAAGACCGTTATCGTGAATTACAGCTCGTAATATTTACGTAAATCATTGATTATGACTTTGAATTTGAAATAATATAATTACCAACTCGATGAAATTTTAATAAATACGATTTTCAACGAAACATCGCCACCGACAATAACTCTTAAAGTCAATCTCTATAATCGACTATTATACACATTCGATACGAAGCGAATATAAATACGTATTTCTTATAAACCTTTATTGAAACATCGCGTTCAAAACCATAATAATGATTTGTGTTCAATGAACGTTACAAGTTATGATTAATAATGACGACTTTTGACAAGTGTTAATAACGGGATATAAAAAGAGACCTTCGGCGCTTCCGTGAAACAAAAAAAAAACCATCGCCTTGGAGATACGATAGATAAATCAACATTGGGAAATTCGATTTGTCTAACGGACCTGTTGAAAAGTCACAATAATAATTGGAGAATTGCCACAATACTGTTGTTACGAATCCGGTATATTAATGTTAATTATGATTTATAATATCGTTCTTGTCACTATCGAGGAAACGGGATTGGTACGCACGAAAAAAGCCCTAGTTTTTAAAAATATTTACAACGAAACGTGCATTTCTCTCTAGGTTTACAGGAGTAACGCACCACAACAAACAAAGGACACGTTTTCGGCGTGAATAACGGTGGACAGGGGGGGGGGGAAAGGTGTAAACTTTTGACGGAAGCGTTTTCCAGCCGTTCAAACGACGAACGGCATATTAATACTGGTAACGTGACGTATAATCTTATACGGATAATGCGGTTAGAACTTTATACGCGCGAACTTTACGTACATAATAAATAATAATGTACGGGAGTTGCGGCGAGATAAGCCAATAAACTTAACGCGTGTGTTATTTTTTTCTCCCTCTCCGCCGTAGGTAGGTAGGTAGGTAGGATCGCGATAGACCGAAACAACAAAGTTTAAATTCGATTGAAATAGCGGCGATTGATTACGAAAACTTGGTATAAACACTGCTGCTGCTGCTGCTGCGCACATACATCATCGTCCCGATGCTACTCATCATCGACACTGTGTATGTACACCACGTAAAGTATAAAAACTAGTATTTATTTTTTACTTTTTTTTTACCGATATAACGTCGAGATAACGCACGTTCGCGTTTTATTCGCGAAAAGAGTTTATTGACAATTGTTCGAAAAACCTACGGAAACACGACTGGATTTAAGTCGCGCAGATTTCTAATACACATTTGATTATCACGACGCGTCGACCGCGTGTGAGGTCTACAGAAACGACAAGTTAGATCAGGGGTCGGCAATAGGCGGCCCGCGGGCCATGTCCGGCCCGCGGAAGGAAAAAATATGGACCGCCAAAAATTTTTTTAATTTTCCCATATATCCTATGCATCACTCCCCCCCCCCCCCCATCAATCATAACAAAAATTAAACTAATATTGAAATCGATTTCATGAGGCGCTGAGACAATAATAACGGTTAATCATTATCTGTGTTGTTGTTGAACGTGCCGCAGTCACGGCTGCGGGCCGAGTCGCTTGCATTCGCGCGTGTGTGTGTGTAAAATACAATATTCAGATTTCAGAGGCGATCTATTTTTATGATTTATTAGGAAATTACGATAGCGTTCATCATATAAAGCTGTTTATAATAATAGTCACGATAACAGAACAACCATACAAAAATGACGTTTTTAAAAAACCGATACCGTTCAAGATTAACAGATCACCACCTTGAAAACACTTTACGCATCAGCTGTTCTCCAAGAGTACCAGATTTTAAAAAATTAGCTCAAGAAAAGAAATGTCGTTTTTCTCATTAAATTTTGTTATTATTAGTATGAATGTATTATTACTTTATAAATAATTAAATATTAAATACTGTGTCTTAAAATGTGTTTTTAATACAAAAATAAATACATTAATGATAAAATTATGTTTAAGATTTTTTTTGGCCCTCGAAATTTTTTTTTTTTTAAATATCTGGCCCGCCATATAAATTAATTGCCGACCCCTGAGTTACGACATTAACTATGTGCTAAAAAAACGTCGATAGAATGCGACGAAAAAATAAAATAAAGAGTGAGTGTACTCACGTTCGTCGACAGCGTTGTATAAAAGGCGTTTTCGAGAAATCCATCGTCCGCAGCGAAATCGCGGATACCATTTGCTTCGTCTGGCACAAGAACTGCGATCGCCAGAAAAGTACAGCCTGAAAACAAAACAAAAAATACAACTCAGACTGATATTTCTCCGGGTCAGGTTAGATAGGATTAAAGTAGTGTTTTAAATCTAATTTCGTTCTACTATGACTTTCACAGTGTTATTTTTTTGTCCACCAACGAAAAATTTAAACATTTTTAAAAACTAAATACGTTTAAAGGTTAATACAGTCGAGTCGCGATAACTCGAAGAACTCGACAACTCGATTTTTTTTTTAATTCCCCTAGAAATAATAATAACACTCGATGTATTATAAGTCTTGTTAACTCGAATATAAAATTGTGATGAATAGCTCAGTCGAAGTATATTTTTATATATATTTTCGAATCCATAGGCAAATCAGAAGATTTTGTCAATAAACAGCCAAAAAACCAAAAATTAATAACAAATTATTCTTCTACTGTATCTCATAAATAATACATATGTACATACATACTTATAATTTCATTGTATTTATTTTTTTAATTTTATTTAGATTTTGTATAGCATTTGTGTATAAACATAAATGTATTATAATATTTGTCATGACGTTTTTTTATCGTAAAATTTTAAAATTATATTTCATTACATAGGTAACTCGAAGTTTTGATTTTATTTTGATAAATTCGAGTTAGGTATCTCGAATACCTAACATATCTCGAGGTGAATTTTTATCCCCCTTCGACTTCGAGTTATCGCGACTCGACTGTATTAACAAAATATTATTATTAAATATATTATATCTTTGACGATGAAAAAAACAGAATAAAAAATAGATCTCGCCTGGAGTATATTATTTGAAAGAAAAGTGTAAAGAAATATACGTTACGACCGGTTTCGAAATAAAATTCATCGTCAAGTGCGCTTTTTCTGTCGTCGAAAAATAAATAATTTTGGGCGTCGCGGATTAGAAAAAGGTCGCGCGCCACCGGTTTTTTAGCGTTCGGACCAACGAGTATTTATTACGTCGAAACACGTATTGTAATGGCGCCGGCATTTCATAAGTTATTGTAACACAGAGGTCAGGGTCGGCGGACTGGCCTACACAGTTATGCGGGCCCACTCCTCTCCATGCCGTTGATCAATATCAGATAGACATTTTTTTTTAATTATCGCGCGCACAATACGAGTGAGATCAAGTGCCTAAAAAGTCATTGATTAATCAAAATAGTCTCTGGTAGAATTCTATACTAGATGATAAAAAGCACATGGTAAAACCGAAAGTTTCCTAGTTTTATTAGGTGACGGGAAAATAGGGTCGCCTACAGGGGCGTACTCGAGGGGGTGGGGGTTTGAACCCCCACCATGACCTCACTAGTTGTGTGTGCGTTTGTGCTTATAAATAATACAGTTGACGTTTTAATTTTTTTTTTTTTTGTCACAATCTATAGTGGACTGTATCTCGTATTGTTAGTTTTCACAATGATCGCGGTAGAAAGAATAATTTATTTTATCGAAAACAAAACCGCGTGGGGGAAAAAAAAAAAAGAGTTAATTGGATGAACCGAGACGTAGAGACGTAACGAACGGGCTAAAAAACCGAGAAAACTTGATTTCATATTAAATGTTTTTTTCAAAAAGGAGGTGACAAAGTCCCAGTGAAAAGAAACAAAGTTTTCAACCCCTCCCCTCCCCCCCCGCATTCCTGAGTACGCCTCTACGGTCGCCTATACGGCAATATACATCCCCCTCCCCTAAAGAAAAAGGCCCGAAAATATATGAAAAATTGCGAGAGAGAGAAAAATGTTGAGATCAACTGAGAAAACGTGTACGAAAGTCGACGGATCACACATAATGTGTTATTATATTATTGTTGTTGTGCACGACGGCGGCCTTGTAAAACGATACCGCACAATAAACCGCGTCGGCACGCGTCGTAGACCGTCGGAACGATAAGTCCGTCGTCGCGCGCGCGCCGGACTTGGCACGGTTTTAATTTTTTTTTTTTCCACCTCGAACGCGACGAGAGATAAGCGGCGATTCGCGGGAGAAAAAACAAAACGAACAAAGTACCGGTTTCGAGCGCGGGCACAGTCTCTCGTTCGGGATTCGCGTCGCGTAACGTTTTCATCGCGCGCCCGTTCGCGACACTGCCGATCTCGCAAAAAAGAGGTAGCCACGATGGAACAATGGAAAGTCACGACCACCATGGTGGCCGTGTTCGCGTTCTGCTTGGAAATACGGCCGTTGGATTCGTTTTTGACCGCCTACCTGACCGGGCCCAACGTCAACGCCACGTTGAACGAGGTAAGGACGCGACACAATCACGGACTGACCGTAGAAGAATAACTTTGCAAATCGTGTTGAACAACACGAACATTTTGACATGACAGAACACGGTAATAGACACGTGGTAAAACGCGCGACGAAACGTTCGAAATTTATAAACCAATAGTCCGAAAACGAAAATAACGAGGACGTGTGTGTATACTTTCTCAGAATAATGAAATGAACGCAGGACGAATAAAACACGCGTTTCGGGAGCGATTTTAAGTTTTTCAAATAGTAATTTTGAAAACTACTCGCATACATTTTTAACGATCGAAAAATATAAAAACGTATAGTCGAGACGATAAAATAAACGAGATTTTTGTATTCAATTTGAACGGCGCTCGGGTTTTGTTTCGCGTTGCGTTTCCGTTCGATGAAAATCGCAAAAGACCGAAACGAATCAAAACCGTATAAATAGATAATTTAAAAAATAACGATGACATATTAAAATTGCCACGATATTATAGTTTAAAAAATCGAAAGATCCACTCGAATAAAGACGATATTATAAAGACGATTTTTTATTTTACGAACGATAACGATTGGTTACTTATTTTTTCTTCGTCAAAATGAAAAGATTTTCGCAGGTTAAAAATCGCTTTAAAACATACGCGCGCAAACACACGATTACATAATAAAATAAATCCTCCACCATGACCTACACAAGTTCATAATATTATATTATTCCTCGCTCGTCACCGACCGAAACGGTGCCTTCTTATCTTTGGCGGTTTTTTTCCCCCCGAGCTCTCTAGTGGCAAACTTACGAGACGATAAAAAAAAAAGTACTCGAAAACAATTTGAAATTTGCACTTTAAAAAGGCTCGCGCTAAACCGAGAAATCGTCAAAAAACAAATGAATGAATGAAGAAGTAATAAATAAAACAAATAATATAACGAATTAAAAAATATAAGAAAACTATAAACATTTTCATTTGTTTTTCGCCAACAATCTCTCGCGGCGTTAAAAACATCTAACCGAATTTTTTCCAAAATATCGATTTATTTTAGTAACGCGACACAGACGTTTCGTCGACTTATCGTATTATTATCATTGTATTCGATTATTCCGTAACGGCCGAGTGACTACGTTTTTTCGTCGACGTATAACATAATTATTACATAATTGCGATCCGTTTGAAAAGTCGACCTCGTCGTCATATAATAATAATAATAATAAGTATAACACGCGTGGAATTAATAATAAAAGAAATAAATGAAAAAATGGTTCACTTCTAGATACGCAAGAATCGTAAGTACCAAACGATTTACAACATTGTGTAATCGTCCGAAAGGTCAACGCTTACAAACGAAAAAAAAAAAAAAAACAACAAATGCACACAATCTCACATTATTTACGTCATGATATTGTGATTATTGGTGTAACGATGATGATCGATGATGAGCCTGTATAATAAGTTCGCGATAATAAAATTTACTGAAAAGACGAGTTTTTCAGTAAACGAGAAAAAAAAAAACGATTTACGTCCGTAAATATTTTCAATTGCTCGGGGATGACGGTGTGACGGTGGGCGTGATCGTTAATTTATTCTGTTCGTAAAACAAGTATTTTTTTTCGTTTTAGCGTCCCTTTTTAAGAAGATTACAAGAGACGAGCGAAATTATTTCAAAAACAAAAAGGGGTAAATGATATTATATGTTAACGATGTGGGCAAACAATATAATAGCTAAATGTATAGCAGTGATTCCCAATATTAGTGACCCCCTCAGGGGGGTCCGCGGTCGTGAAGTGATTTTTTTAAATTCATTTTAATGAAATTATTTTTAATTTTTAATAAGATGAAATAAATTTTTCAGCTCGAAAATCAATGCAATAACTAACTTGAGTGTGTAAATCATAATTGAATATTGTAAAAGGTGATTGCAATCATGTTGTAAAGTCAAGTGTCAAATCGAATAAATCGCTTTGTAATAATTGTATTTATTGAGAAAATCTGCGTTTATATAGTTACGAAAAGGTGCTCGCGTAAAATCAAAATAAATCATATAAGACATATGATTTATTTTCATAATTTTAAACAAAATCGAAAAGTAATAGTGTATTCACGAATAAGGGGTCAGATTTCTAATTCGTACTAATTGGGAACCACCAATAGCATCGAAAAGATGTGTTATTATTTTTCGATATAAAAATTAATCCGAAAATCGCACGAATCCGAAAAAAAACAAAACGAAACGTCCGATTACACGCCGTAAACAAACGCTTTGGGAATAATATAAATCATAACGTATTGTGTGCGTTACTAGGTTATTGTTATCGCTCGATTTAGATCAATAATAATATATTTTCATCGTTATTTACGCCGACGACAAAGCGAAAGATTAACGAATGCACTTTTAATCGAACGCAATGAAAAAATGCATCTCATAAAGTGCAATCGGCTTGTGAAATAATTACGCGCAATCAAATGCGATATTCAATGCCGATAGAAATTGCGTATATATATAATCGTTATAGTGTACTTCAATGTGCATTCGATATGAAATATAAATTAAATAATTGCCGTACGATTCCAAACGGCCAACATAAAACAATAGCGAAGCGTTCGGCGAAATATATTTATTTCATAAACAATGGACCTAACCCGGACTAGATAATTATTATCTATTGTCTATTATTATAAAATATTATATAAAACAGAAGCCTTTTTTTTCCAAGTACGCGCACGATTCGAAAAGTACTCGGTCGATTTCAGTACGGTTTTCACCGACGTCACCGATCGGTCAAGTCTCGGGGGAGGTTTATGGCTACAGAACGTCTCGAAAATTCAACCCCTACGGAAAAAATCGCCTAGCCGGAACCTTTGAGTATACTAGAATTCGGTTTCGTTTTATACGGTAGAGAACCCGGAAGAAAGGATATGTACAAAAAAAAAAATCGCAGATCGCGTAATAGTCCTTGGCAAAACGAAACAAAACAAAAAATATCGATACGACGTTAATAAAACGTGGTCGGCACTTACCGTTAATGATCTCGCGGTCTCTCGGATTCCAATTGCATCGGCGTCGGCGCGTTCGACAAATTCGTTTTTCGTCTTCGTTCGATTGATGCGCTTCGACCGGCACTCCGGGCCGAATAGGGACCACAAAAATCACTGCGGTCACACACATGCGGACGACGACGATTTGTTGTGTTCGATATCGAGCGTTCGTATATCATACGCGAGATTAGAGAAATTAAAACGCGAGAACGATTAATAATTATCGAAGAGAGACGAAACACACGAGTACCACGCCGGAGCTTTGCCTGTTCATCGTACGCGTCACTGCCAATCGGTCGAGCTTTTTCGTAAACGACCAATGACGGCGATCGTCCAATGAAAACATATTCCATTGTTGTATTCGTTCTATTGTTCACGGCACGCACGCGATTTCTGTAAAAGTTATGTAATAATAATATGACATTGCACAATCGTCGGTTTTTTCGATGACATAATAATCTGTCGTATTTATATAATATACGAGTAGATCGAATACCACTCGCCCGCCGATCGTTGCATCACAAAAAGTACGCGACGTGCGGACTTGATGTTCGGAACGGCGATTTATCTAATGCTCCGGGCGAGCGGTGAGAAAGGGTTTTTGAAAATTCCACCCCTAAGGGGGTTAAAATGGGGTAAAAAAGGGAATAATTTGGAAAAATCGCCAAGTCGGAACCGCCGCGCCGGAGCTTTGAAATTTGGTCGGCGGGTTTCGTTTTATATAATACGTAGTAGACACCCCTAATGAAAGGGTGTTGGAAAATTTAACCTCCGCGAGGGTTGAAAGGGGTAAATATAATGTGTTGAAAATGAAATTTTTTGAATCTTAGCCTACATGCTCTGTAATGAAAACGTCTATAACTCGTATTCCAAAATTCAACCCCCCCAAAGGGGGGGTTGAAAATTTCTCGGTCAGATTTTTCATTATGTTTTCATGACGTCATATACGTCATACGATCAAAACGGGAAAAACTTTTCGTCTTAAATTATATAACATTAAATATGCGCGATATTATGATATTATACCTTATCGCTGGTCGCTCGTTATTGTCGTACGTCGCCGCC
Organism: Drepanosiphum platanoidis; assembly: GCA_948098885.1. Classification (NCBI taxonomy): domain Eukaryota; kingdom Metazoa; phylum Arthropoda; class Insecta; order Hemiptera; family Aphididae; genus Drepanosiphum; species Drepanosiphum platanoidis. Next base: position 10,748,882 of record OX402539.1, read on the forward strand.
GTTCCGCGTGTCCGATATATTATTATGACGTACACATTGGCGACAGACCGGCGTAATGACTCGCGCGTAATCGTTAATCTGTATTCGTTGTTTTTTTTCCTGAAAAAAAAAAACCCCATCGACTTTTATCGATTGTTCTAATGAAAAAACAAACAATCAACACACACACACACGCATAGTTTTATATAACTATAATAATAATTAATATTATTAGGTACAGAGAACAAATCAATCGAGACGTCTTTATGTCGAATCAATTATTTAAAATTAAATAAAAAAAACCGAGAGAAACGAGAAACGCAAAAAAATTTAATTTTCCCATCGGGTCGAAAATACAAACTCGAATTCGTACGTTCGACGTGACCCCCCCCCCCCCCACTTTTATCGAACCGAAACGAAAAAATTTAGTAAAAAAAAACGTAGGTATACGTACGTCGTGCCCGAGGAGATATTTCCATCGTGATGGGTTGGCCGTCGACGCTTCGGACGAGTATAATAGAAAACAAGCGTCTATTATAATATTTTAAATCGTTGCCGTTTCGCAGGTTTCCAACGAGCTGACGCCGTTGAAATACTACACCTCGGTGATTTGCACTTTCTTCCTGTTCCTGTTGTCCGACTATCTGCGGTACAAGCCCATCGTGGTGGGCTGCGGCGTAGCCGGCACAATGACGTATCTGAGTCTGATGGGTTCGCCTTCGTTGTTTAGAGTACAGGTATGCATACCGTCGGACGATCGACAACTAGTGTATGTAAGCGCCATGTTCCACTAGTCTAATCTAAAAAATCAAAACGCCGAATTTTTTTTAAAAAACATGAAATTCATAATATCCGCCGCACTCGAGATCGGTATAATAAAGAAAACCAAACGATAAAATGTTATCGCGAAAATATCTAATATTTCTAAACGCTTCTTTTTTTTTTTCTTTTCAAAATTAAATAAATACAACGTACCTAATTTATTGAATATATTGTCAAACTTTTTCCGTAGTTCGTGTGTCTGGATCGGGTTCGTTTCAAACGCCAACGAATTTTACAAATAAGATCGCAATAACAGCCTCGTTCCCAGGCAGTGTTTCTTTCAGGCACTTCTCCGGGGGGGGCAATGTCCATTGCCCCCCCCCCCCCGGAGAACATTTTAAGAATAGTAAAGAAAATCAGATATTAGACAAATGTAATTTTTATAACACCGCAAATCACCTACGGGCTACGGTAGAAAGAGATACGGCAGATCTTTTAGTTCAATGAACAGAGTTCTTACAAAGACAAGAAAAAAAATGCTCCCAGGAACCTTAATGCATTGTATGCTCATCAGTATTGAAGGGCCTGACGTTCCAACAGAAGATTTCCTAAACAAAACGGTAGATTTGTATGCAGCTAAGAAAAATCGCCGAATTCGGTTCCTTTAGATGGTAAAACATAATATATTTCTAAAAAGTTAAAAGATTTTGTTTCTGGCTATTATTATTTTTTGTACTTATATATTTTTTTTTGTATTTTTGAGTTAATAAAGTAAATTAGACCAAGTAGAATAAAATAGTTTTTATATATTCTTGACAGTCATCTAAATTTTTGATGACATTGTTTTTTTGTAGCTGCTTTACAATTGCTAAAACATATTTAAAGTTATTTACAAACATTTTTTTTCTTAATGTAAAATAATTGCCCCTCCGATTTTTCAAAATGCCCCCCCGGAGAAAATTGTCTGAAAGAAACACTGGGAATCCCAGGTCTTATCGCGACGGTCTAGTGCACCACAAACGTGGTAAACATTTTATTAAAAACGGCGTTTTACTTCACTCGCGCACAAGACCATCGATATGATCCGTCAAATCGGTAACGCCTATATTCGATAAAAACAAAAATATAACGTACTTAGAATCGATTCAGACGAAAAATATCACCTCACTCGTATTCGTAATATTACGTACCAAATAAGTTTGTCTCTGGCACTAGAATGCGAAAACGAATTTCTCACCGCCCGTGTGCCCACGGTATATAATACTTATATAATATATATAACATCGTAATCGTCCGCCGCAGTTGTCAGAGGTTTTTAGCTCGGTGGTCGTATCTTCCACAGTGGTGTACTTCGGTTACCTGTTCGCCCAGATAAGAGACAAGGAACACTATCAGGTGGCCACCGGATGCATCAAGGCCGCGGCGCTGAGCGGCATATTCGTCTCCGGGATTTTGGGTCAGCTCGTGGTCTACTTCAACAACAGCGACTACTCGACGCTGCCGTACTACAGCCTCGTCGGTACGGTTTCGAACTGAAAACAATAAACATTATTGAATATATGAAAATTATTCTAATACAGACTATTTTATTTCATTATTATTGAAATATATAATATCTAATAGTTTGTATTATAATATACAGTGAAAACTCTTTATAACGAAACTCTTTACAACGAAAAACTCTACATAACGTAAACATTTCATAATAATGGTCGGTTTGCCATATAACCCATTAGTCAATATTCATTCTCTATAACGTATTGTCACTCTCAATAACGAACAAATATTTTATGTTTCACAATACAATTTACGTGTTATCGTGCCGAAATTTCCAAAAACGATTACATTCTTTCATAATTTACTTTTAATATCGTTATTATCGTATAAATAACGATGTGTTTAATATTACATAGGTACATATAGGTACCTTTATACATAAATAATTAAAATTTTGTTTTTTTTAAACCCTCTCTATAACGAAAGAAATCTCTTGGTCCCTTGAGATTCGTTATAAAGAGTTTTCACTGTAATTATTATTTTTTTTTTTTAATACACTACGCGTCGAGAGAAAACATACGTCGGTCTCAATAACATAATATAACATAAAATTCACCCGTCCTGAGTTTTGTACGTCGTCGTGCGCTTTTTCATTTCGTTTTTCTTCTTTTTTTTCCAGGCATGATTGTCGCGACCACGTTGGCGCTTCTTTTGCCGTCCGTCAAACGGGGCAAATATTTTCACGCAGACGACGACGTCGTCGTCGTGGCAGGCAAAAAGACTGATTTCTCAAAGACTTGCATTTACAACGTGGACATACCCAAGTACTCCGCTTGCAACCCGACGACAACGGCGGACAGGAAAAAAGTGAGCAAAACTCGATTTACTTTCCGACCGACTATCGCCGTCGTCGAATCCGAGGCGTCGCGCGAACGAGCTCGTTCCAAATCTAAACCAGTCATACATTAAAAAAATAATAATAACTAATTTTACAAACGCTACTTTGTCATCCCCCACCCGTCGTCCCTTTGTACGCGACGTCGTCGGTCTCGTCGAGCGCGTATTATCTCCGCTCGACCGAAAAACACCGTATTAATAATATTATATCATTACCGCCATTGTTTTGTGATCGTCATCAGGTCTACGACACGACGGCGGCAATCAACCCGTTCGGACGCATCTACGCGGACTTCAAAGAGTTGTACTCGAACCCCACGATCTTGCGCTGGTCTTTTTGGCACGTCGTCGGCATGGCCGGTTACATACAGGTGCGTTAATACAGACACCGCGCTAGTGGCCGCACGCGGGATTTTGAAAAGGTCCTGGAAACATATTACGTTTCCTCCTGCTCGCCGCCTGAAATCAGAACCCTTTTTTACTAATTCACGTATAAATTAACAAGGCGGTCTACTATATTCGTGTATGTACTCAATGTTGTAAAGAATACTTTTAAAAAATAATTGAATAATTACTCAAATACTTTTCAGAAGTATTTGAAATAATCTTCAAATACAATATTCCGATTCATTTAAAATTGATTTATTTAAGGGAAATTAATGTTCGCGTTGCATTTTAAGAACATGATTTGTTCAGTATGCCTATGATAAACCCTAATGGTTTAGCTATAAATCCAAGCTGTAATAGTCCAAAAATGATAATCGTAATAATGTCGGGGAGCACTACGGCACATTTTAAAAAAGTATTTGAAATACTGCAAAAATAAAAGGATTTCAAAAAAGTATTTGAATACTTTTACTCAACACTGCGTGTACTCTATGTGTTGGAAAACGATTTTTCGACGGCCGCGCGCGGTGTCTCCATCTATTGCTTCGCGTCTTTATCTTTGTTTTTCGTAGATATACTTGTACATAAATATTCTGTACACGTACGTGATGGACGAGTCGGACAATAAAAACGAGCTGCTAAACGGCGTAATCGATTCCCTGTCCACTGCGAGCGGTGAGTTGATTTATTTATCTATAATAGCGCGAAAGATACGGGCCAGGAAAACGCCGCCCTCGGGCGATCGATATAATCATATTATTATAATACTCGAATATCGCGGAACTATAATATACGCGCGTGGGGTTCGATATGAACAAGGTGATTATTTGGAAATTCGACCGACCTCGAACCGGTTGTTTTTCATTTCGGTCGTCCGATTCACCGCACCAGTTCCCTACAGGACGAGTAAAAGAGGACCAGACGTTTCGTTTTTACGGGTTTCGCAATACCAGAAAGGCCTAATTCGGTGCGGACCCGAGGAGTCCCGACCGATTTCGAACCCTTTTCGGCCCGATAGACACGCGGTTTCTCGTTATCGCCGTCACGCGCGCGCGCACCGCGGTCGAGTTCAAGGCGCGAAGGTTAAACTTTTTTCGATCCGACTTGGCGTGGGAGACGACTAAAACGCGGTACCATAAAAAGTAAGCCGTCGGACTCGCGTGACCACTGCGACACAGTTATATAAACACAAATCGTAACTGATTATATTATTATTACGTAAACGGCAAACTAGACGTAAAAGCGCACGTGAAAAATGTGCATTGAAAGAAAAAAAACAAAAAACAGGTACGGATTGCCAATATTTCCAATGAAATATAATATATAATCTCGACCCCGGGACTTGGGACGAAGGCGGTTGTTGTACAAGGTGACGGGGGGTGGCTCCGGGGAGCTCTTTGTTTCAAAACCGCCGATATGCGTTTTATATATGAAATATACGTAACTTACCGATGGAACGCGCGTGTGATTATTATTGGTCGTGTTACAGCGGCGTTTTTCTCCTATAAAATCGGCAAGACCAACGTGGACTGGGCTCGATACGGCGACGCGTTCCTGTCGTCCGCCGGACTGGTACTCGGGCTGCTGGTGTGCAGCTGTTACTGGACGAAAAACATCCTTATCGTGTACGTCTTGTACATCGCCTTCATCGCGCTGGTGCAATCCGTCTTCGTCATCGTCATGTGAGTGCGAATAATCGAAAAAAAAAAACAGACGACACGCGGTGCCTAATAAAACAGTAAAACAAATGAAATAAAATCAGTGATTTTATACGAACGGGGTAGTCGTTTGGATCTAAAACATCTACACTCGATCGACCTGAATTCATAAAGGCAACATATTATTATTTTGAATTTTTAAAGTTTTTCGGTACTCTATACGTAATTTACAAGTTGTACTCGCGTATTATACTCGATACTCAAAACATAAAAATATATTATTATTACAACTGACCTCGATGACGCACGGAAAGCCATATTAAATTGTGATAAAGTTCAAGAACGAAATAATATAACATTGATATATTGGACACGTCCGCCGCCGTGTGTGTAACGGCGAGGGTGTGATTCGTCTTGTGTCGGATACAGCGTGAAATTAATCGCACAAACTATCGGTACATGTCGTAACTGAGCTGTCTAATGTAAAAGTAAATACTTTCGTAAAAAAAAAACCACTCGTCGGTATTATCGTTACAAATCACGACGTATCGACGCCGCGCCGCGCCGCGCCGGTGGTCAGTTGTTTTGTTTATATTTCGAATTATCATTATTATCGCGTTTACTAAAGTCGATCCAAAATCTATCGATAATAATAATAATCGAGCGAGGCCCTCGTAACGACTAGAACAAAGGTCCTTGACCTTTTCCTGACCACGGACTCCTTTGAAGTATAAAATATAATCACCCCCTTCTTTTATTTATACTATTTTTTAACTATTATACTATGTTACGAATTGATCTACCCGGTCAAGAACGGTATATTATATTGTCGTCGGCGCAAACGATTATTCGAAACGTATCGACGAGCTGAGAAACACTATATACTAAAACGAACGAGGTTACATACGTAAACTCGATCTTAACCTCGTTTGAAAAGTCGCCACTGGTCATATCGCGTTTTATGTTAACGTGATGTAAATCATATCCTATAAAACAGAGTATTCGCGGGCGAGAAAAACGATTTGTTTTCGTACGATTTTTTCGTTGTAATTTCTAATAATTATTTACCCCGTTCGTTTCAGATCGGAAATCGCCAAACAAACGAAAAACGATTGTTACATACTGGTGCTGGGATTCAACGCGTTCATATCCAACTTGATGAGTTCGTTCGCGTCGGTAATCCTGGTGGACGCGGGCATATCCGTACCTGGAAAAGTGAGAGATACACGACGATATTAATATTACAATAATTATGACGTGCCGATCGCGTTTGTACTCTTACTCGAAACACTTGCCGATTACATTCCATTCTCGCGCGTTTACCGTCCGCGATCTGAAAAAATCAAAAAATTAAGGACACTGATCATCGTTTGTTTCAGTTTTTGACCTACGGCGGATTTTTCGTGGCCCTCGGAGTACTGTACGGGTGCTCGGTGGTTTACAAGAGATTCGCGACGGTGAGACGTTTCGTGCAGCTGCCCTGACGGACCGAAAATAACGACAAACAGCCATTGACTAGAGAAAAACGACTGCCGCCATTGCTGTGATGTTAGTCATTATTGTTTTACATTTTTCTTCGATTTCGTTTTGTTTTTAGCGCATTTTTTCTATAAAAAAAAAAAAAATTCAAAATTCAAATGCGATTACTATATTATAATATAGCTAATGCTCAATCGAGAGGAAATACCAGTTTCCTGCCTCTTGGAATTCAAAACTCGACGGAAAACGTCCGAGTTTTAAATCATGTTGTTTTAGAATTATTGTAGTTCGAAATGCGATTTTCACTTTTACAATATTTTAAGAGTGTGTTATGATAATTAATAAACGTGTTGTTTTCGTGAAACGTGTAATGTACGTTTCGTGATTTGTAGAAAAACGTTATTGCGAAAATATAACCTCCTCGACGAACCGATCTCACCGGAAACCGTTCCCAAAGTCAACGATCAAATCAATTAGTCTCTATACACGAGTGGGTTAAATCCATATAGTGGTGTAAGTCGTATAAACCTTGATTAGAGAAACAAAACGGTTTATTAAATTCCCGGATGAAATTATTACCCGGAGGGTCACAAATCGAGCATTTGTCTGGTAGAAACTTGAGTTACTTCACTTTGACTTTCAAAGATATGCCCACGACTCGTTTTTACAAAAAAATATGACTTACGCCACTATACTGGCTTTAAGTCTTAAAGCCTTTGACCCACTCGTATGTAGACGGAAAAAGATAAAAAGCACAAACACGTAGTAAAACCGAAAGTTTCTTCGTTTCGTTCGGAATCTAAGAAAAACGGGGTAGCCGATACGGCAATAAACATCCCCCTCCCCTAAAAATTACAATATTATCGTACGTCGTATGTGAAAAATCGTGAGCGGCGAGAGAGAAAAATCTAAACGCGCGTTGTGTTTTAACCATTAACGATCGACACGTGGAAAATAATAGTACTGGTGTATTATATAAGACTTCGGTACGATAGTAATTATATTTCAAAGCCTACGCACGCGGCGGCGTATTTGTCCCCACGCACGCACTACTCACTCGTATTGATTTTTCATACGAACACGACATTATATCATACACGACCCACGTTTTGGCGAGAATTATCCGAAATACCTGAGAAAACCGAATATCACGCGTAGTGGACCTCAGTTGTTCGCGACATGACCGTTCTGAATTTCGTCTCGAAATATTTCCGTTCCTTTTGTCGTCTGTAAAAATAAAAATAAAAAAAACAATTATATAATAATATCGATTTTGCAGATTTTTATATAAACGGTGACTTGGCCGCATTATGTCTCTCGCCTTTCTACATCGCCCGCGGTGACTTGGGAAATATTTCGAATTTTTCACTCGTACTCGAACGAAAAATTCGTACGAAACGTAACAGCAACGTTTACCCCAACTCAATGTCCTTACATCTATCTATAATTTAAAATCACCTTACATTAGCTACATCGTTTTTTTTATTATTTTTTATAAGAGTTACACTATCTATACTAAAAGCGCAATAAGTGTAATATGTGAAGTGAGTATGAAACAGCTGGATATTTCGGGAGTAAGTATAGAGTCACCCATTGGCAAACGCTTGGTTTGCGCATATGTTAATCCATGACTCGGCGGAGAGAAAGATCAAAGGGAAAAGGTGGTCAGGAATTTTTTTCGAGTTAGGAGGTCCTGACACCATCTCCTTTTCGAACGGCGCGCAGAGGAACTCGGGGCAATGTTGGCCGGGTGTGCAAACAATCGCCTGTAGTAAATTACCGATTTTTCGACAGCTGCAGTTTTCATAACTATAAAAGAAATTTTATAAAAACGAAAGTCATGTTTTTCTGATTGAAGAGGAAGAGGAGGTGATTCGACTGACCTCCACCGCGCGTAAAAAACCGTACGCAGAGGAAAAATCAACGCCTACCGTCGTCGGGCTTATCGCGACGGCCCGAATGTATTATCCGAGAAGAAAATGTTCGCACAACTCGCGCGATTTGCAGGTCGTAAACAATATAATAATATATAATATTACATACATAGTTATACGTATAGAAACGTTTTGAAAGTTACGCAGCACACACACACACATATATATACTACACTACGCCAAAAGTTATACCGCTGGCTACAACACAAATATTACAACGGCACAATGTTATGATATCGCGCAAAAGTTAAATTTAATTTATTCCATCGCCGGCGACTCTCGGAACAGTCGAACGCGTTCTCGGGGACGTCGATATTTTCGAAATTCACCTCGCGCAACGTTATACAATAATAATATTACAAACGTTCGGTTCGTTGTACGTATACAACAGTTCGACACCAGCAATCGTCTAAAACAGCTGAAAAGTCATCAAACTCAGACTTAAGAAATGGTTTATTGTGTCTCGCGGATTATTATTTATTAAAATCGAGTTCATTTTCACGTCATTAACGTCACGACAACGTCTATCATATATAGGTACTATAATATATGATATAAAATAATTTTCCAAACAATCGCATACATCTGGCGGAACCCTTGAGAGGAACCTTAGGGAACACTCTTTGGAAAACGCTCATCTAAAACACTAACTCGTGACGCAATCGTTTTTGTTGTGATATTATGATATATTTTGTCGGAGAAACGTCACGTTTACCCCCGGACGATATTATTATTACGAGTATTGCGAACGAATAGGAAGTCGCACAACAGACCGTACGAATACCGCAGCGCGATCGAGTAACACGCGGTTTGCGTTACGAAATTTGTCGAATACAATACGATATACTCCGAGGTCGGAAGTCCTGTCGGGACGAGGACGCGCGCGCGACTTTTACCTGTCAATCGAATCTGTCGAAAACCGTAATTAGCCGACAAGTACTAGTAAGGAAAAAAAAACGATATTATGTTTGGAGACGTCGTCGTGTGAAAAAAATCATTATCGTACATTTCCTGTGTGGTGACTTTTAGCCAGGATAATTATCGCGCGTCATAAACAAAGTGCGATTGGATTATAATATTTACTCTTTTGGCTAGACGACAGAAACATAATACGTTCGTCGAGCGTAGCCCGCGAATATAAATTGTGTCCCGGTCGTGATAAATAACGTTTTCGCGTCGCGATAAAATAGCAAATTCGCGAGCGAAAAAAAAATTACCCCCCGAGCTACTACACCTGTCGTCTCTCCGTTATCAACCCCTATATTGTGCTGCATTGTCCCGCGGATTCTGGACAACAAACGAGATTGTTTTCCGTATAGTATATAATAGTAGCGATACAATACGCGTTTCGTCGTGGGGGAGGAAAAAACGTCAGTATTTAATTTTCTATCATTGTTAGGAGAAATAATTGCGCAATATTATCGTATTATATAAAATCGTACCCTTTATTTAGCGTGTCCCCTTTGATTAGCGGCCGCCTTAGAGAAACCGCAGCGATTCTACTCGTCTGTATGTTTTACCGTATTGGATGGTATAGAAAACGGTAAGGTTAATAATTAAACACTGCTGCGGCGTTAATCGACGATACCGTGGATTTTCCATAATATAGACGTTTTCCACGTCGACGGTACAAAATCGAACGATTCCATTGCTTCGCGTACACTCTAACGACTCCGGTATGCTTTGATCGAAATCGAATCCTGAAACATCGATGATGAATATTAATCAATGATCGTTTAGACAGATTACGATTGAAAATAATAGTACCTATGATATGATCACGGGCGCTAATCATCAAAAACGATTAGAGGAAAAAGATATTATTTATAAATATTTACAATAATTTTCCAATATTATATATAAATATGTATATTTAATAATTAAATAAATGTATTTTTATGGAAATATTACTTGCACGTACTTAAAATTATAATCACAGGATTCGGGGTGCAAACATTAAAATCCAGGGTGCTAAGCACACCCTTAGCACACCTGCGACTTGCGCCTATGGTGTACGTAGATTCGAACAAATCGACTCGTCGACGTCACATTCACAGCCATTGGATTCGATGACGTTTTTCAAACGGTTTCTCGAGCTAAATCGTCGAAAAAAAAAACATTCTTAATATTAGATTTGATTTGGTCGCTGGCCGACAATCGAGGAAACAATCAAAAGGATCAGTAACTGATGATAACGGCAAGGCGGTTTCGTAGACAATAAAAGAGGGAAAACGAACGAAAGACCGTGGCCGCGAGTAACGGCACGTGATAGATGCGAAAAAGAAACAATTCATGCGGTCGTCATAAACAATATTATATATTATACGGAAATTTGGGCGTTGATAATTGATAAGTTAATGATTTTTCGACTTTAAACTCAATCAATCGGTTGATTTAACGTCAGTGTGTTCGAGCGATTATTGATACGACTTTTTCAAGTCAATCCGAAGGATTACCAATCGAGTGGGAATAATAATATTTCATTTTTCTCGTCCGAAACGGAGAAAAACTAACAAATACGTATAAAACTGTGTATTTTGTGCTGTAGCGATATTGTGAAGATTTTTCGACAGAAACGGAATTAATCGAAAGTCAAAAAGATCGTTTTTCACGTTACCCGGGTAACATAACATTGAAGATCATATTATAATAATTATTAAATCGTTTTTCTAACTTAGTTAGAATTTATGTTTTCCGTTCCAACCCACTTCAACCCTTAGCTAGTATAACTTTGTTCCAATGGGGGGTAGCCGAGCCCCTAAATATTTAAAGGACTTTCTAATACCTAATTAAAACAATTTTTTTTTTTTAAAATTCTAAACAATTCATAAACGCGTAAAATGCATTAATTAACGACTTTGGACGAATTTTTCAGTCTTCCTTTGACGACTAGAACAAACACAACAAATAAAGCTTATAAGGATTGGTATTACTTTACAATATTGAGCATATTATTATCAAGCATAAAACTTGACGATTATTGCCGTGTACAAACATAGTATTATTATGAACACGAAGGAAACGAATATAAAATCGCGCGCGTCTATCGTGAAAAACCTTCTCGGGCCGAGAGCGATTTTCCAGACGTCAAAGTTTGATCCGCGTTTTATTAAAACAATCACCCTGTACACGTGTTCGAGTGCAGGTGTGCGTGTGTATAGTAAATAGAACGTACAAAACGAGCTCTCTCGCGCGCGCGCGCGCCTAGTCCATGCGCTGTGACCTTCGCCCGGCGCGCGCGCTCGGCAGGATCAATAAAACGACGCGCGCGAAACCGCCGGACATCCTTGGCGCTTTCTCGTCGTCGTCGTCGCCACCACCCCAAAAGTTCGACAAAGTCGCTCTTTCTCACCCCCCCCCCCCGCCCTACATTTCGAACTGGTGCACACACGCGCGTACAATATAGCGTCGTACACCGAGACAGGGTAGTCGACTTATTTTCAAACCTCGTTTAATCGAGTCGATTTAAAAAAAAATAAAAACCGGTCGAGTTTTCAAGTCAGTCAGGTACAGTGCCGGATCCCCGGGGCCAGAAGAATCGGTTATCTCTAATCCTCATGACCGAAGACAAGAAAAAAAAAAACAATCGTTTCAAAGAGACTTGCAAAAAAACACCAAATATCGTTTGGTAATTAAATTTACGACGTGTCACCTGCAGTATATACCAATGTCAATTTTATCGCTAAAATATAACATAATCTCCTTCGCTAGCAGTCACTTGTATAACTCCCGAAAATATAAACCAAAATGTTTTTTTCGAAAACGTAAAAAATTGATTTTTCAAACGTACGATGACACTCGATACAAATTAGAATAATATTAGTACACAACGTAGTTATATTGCGCGTTACCAAGTCAATAAGAAAACAAGTTCGTTTGACTACTAGTTAAAACCTTAAGTTTTAGCTTGGGAAAAAAAACCGTCGAATCCCCCTACTTATCGATTAAAATTCCTCGACTCTCCTCCACTCGTCGAAAACGTAACTCGTTGTGCGAGCTAAACCCCTCGTGTCAGCAGTTACAAGCAATTAAAATCGCGAAAATAAAATTATGTTAATAAATACTTACCGCAGACGCGTTGTTAGATTTCGAATTATTCGACCAAGTAATTTTCCAAATTCGGGATAAACATTAACGACATAATTTTTCTCGACGTTCGTCGGTATACACCAATCGAGTTGAATCAAGTTGAATCTATTTTTTTCGGACTGGGCACAGCTTATTCCGTTTTCGCGAGCAATTTGGAAATATTTTTCCTGCATATATTATAAAATTAAAATTGAATACATGGAAGTATTTAAAAGTAAGTATTTTTTAGCAAATAATAGGTCGGGTGGGGGGGGGGGAGGAATAATAGCATTTACGTTTGATTATTAGCTACACGTGTATAGAAAAAAAACATAATAAATAAATATTTAATTATTAATTAATTGATACTATGAATTTTGTAATTATTAATTGGCCAAAAAAATACAGCACACTATTGGAACATCAGAGTTTTCTGGAAAAACACTTTTGGCATATTAAGTTTTGATGGAAAATAAAAAAACGCATGCGCTTTGAAATGTTCCGTGTACTCTGCTGTGCTCCGGTTCACTAACCAGAGTATGAAAAAAAAAAAAAAATAAAATAAAAAGGGTAATAATATGTTGTGGTGGAAAACGCGGGGAGAAAATGTTTTCATTAAATTAAAATTGAATCAAACAGTGAGTAATGTGTAACTTACCGGGGGCCACACGAAACCATCCAAGTTAATGAATTCTCTCTCCTCTTTCCAGTTCTCCGAAACGGAATAAACAACTTTTAATTTAGTTAACCAAACGTATTTCGAGGGCATTGTGCCGTAGCAAGTTCAAAGCACACATATTATTTTCTACGGTGGGTCGACATGTGGTCTCGGACCAGATTTAATTTACGACAATCTCCATACATTTCATACTTTCAATCTATTAACAACGTAAAAATACAACACGATTATGTATTTTTAGAGCCACGTATTCACAGGATTATAATTTATTTTATATAATATAATGTAATTATATAAATTACATCGATATGCGTAGACAGTTGAAAAGTATTTCAAAGGGCCGTTAGAATATTTTGTCACACTATTGTTTTGTTTCATCTCGCCCTAATTTTATTATAAAACAGTTAAAAATATCATTAAAGTACATTTTGTATTTGTAATTATTTGTTCATATTCCTGTATCTTGTTTATAGTCCTGTATTTTATATAGTAATAATTTATAGTTTAGAAACTGGTACTTTCGAGTAAATTAAAATATTTAAATAGTAATTGAAATCCATTGAATTGACATTCAACGTAAAAGAAAATCCAAACAATATTGAGAAGTCGACTTTAAAAATTTCAAAAGATAATAATTAAAAAGCTCGTAAGCCAAATAAATAATATACACCATGTCCTTTCTGCGAGGAAATATGTCCATGATAATATAGGATAAGGATTAAATATAAAGTGGAAAATTACTTTTTACATATTTCAACGGATCTGTGCTTGTTCTTTAATACTTAAGAGCAATGGCAGTCGCACGGATAAAAGTCGAGAGTTTGATTTTTCCTTAAACTTAACATGTAATTGAGAATGCAGTCGTCCCGACAATCGTGCGATTTCGACTTCAGTGTTTTCTATCATCGGCTACTTCACACGTAAATATCTACAGTTTTCTAATGGATCTAGAAAAAACATAACAATTCAAGTTATTTTCTACTCATATATATATATATTATATATTTTTAGATCTCAATAATAATCGTTTCGATGGTTTTTACAATGCAATAATATAATACGGGGATGTTATATGGGAGATAACATCGGTCATTTTTTCCACAATTCTCAATAGAGACGAGACAACACACATTTTTCAGACTATAACAAAAATTGTTACATTAATTTCAAAATTTAAACGTATGGATTTTTTTTTTCATAATTTTGTTAATATTTTTTATAAAAGTTCGATTACGTTATGTAGAGTTCGATGATGTACAACCGATAAACTGGCCTCGCTTAAGTTATGTAATAATAACGAATAAAAAAAATCATTAAGTCTAACAATAATGAGGGAAAGGGAGGGGGGAAAAAAGAGAAAACAATTCAAAAAAAAAAAAAAAAAAAATATATATATATGACAATATCCAAAATTAGGGGCAGATTTTTTTTTTTTTTATATATATATTCATTCAAAATGATGATTACTTAATTACTATTTATGTACAAGAACAAAAATAAAACTAGTATAAAAAAGAAATTTTTTTTTTTTTTTTTACACTTGGGTAGGTTGTATATAATATAAATGATAAAGAAAACTAAATCTCTTTAAAATACAAAGAGATAGATTATACATAAACCTAGAACAAATCTCCTAACAAGAAATGATGTAGTAAGTAAATTATGTAGCATTTTCGTTTTCCTTGAAATGTTCATCGATTTTCATCTGAAACGATAAGAAATAAACAAAAATTATCATTAATAAAGTTCGTCGAGTAACGACATACACGACTACAACACACGACACTAAAAATCGATATTTCTTTACTTTCACAGAGTACAGTCGACTATTAGTTCTAACCGGTGATATAACTTAAATGATATAAATTAAATAATAATTATGCGCGCTACTCATAATAAGTAAAACATAGTTATACCGATACAACAATAATTGTACTCGGACACGTGAATTGGATCCGTTTTAAGTTAATTCTTATACACACGCCGACAGATTTCAGAACTTCCGTTGTAATTCAATATATATATCATTTTTGTAAGTCATAATCACAAGATAAATCATTCCACTTCTCGCATCGAATTATGTTTTTTAAATCATTTATATTTGAATACAAATTTATTGGTTAGATTTCAAAATAATTGTAGACCCTAAGACACGTTTCAATTGATTCAAACAGATTTCAGAACTAACATATTGTAATTCATATATAAAATATCATTCCACTACTTGCATCGTTAAAAAAGTGTTTAATCATTAATCTGTTTGAATCCTGCTTATTAATAATTCAATATATATCATTTTGTAAGTCATATAATCACAAATTAAATCATTCCACTTCTCGCATCGAATTATTATGTTTTTTAAATCATTTATATATCGAAGAATACAATTGGGTAGTTCGATTAAATAAACACAATAAATGTTGTTTAAAGTTAGATATTTGAGTTTGCAATATAGACAGAAAAACTTTTTAGCAATCATAAATTATGACAAAAAGTTAAGATTTACGTACAGATTAAACCAATTAAAATTAAATAGTCAACAGATTATTTACATTTGAATACAAATTTATATCGATTAGGTTTCAAAATAATATAATGAAAATAATTGTAGACCCTAAGACACATTTCAATTGATTCAAACAGATTTCAGAACTAACATTATAAATTCATATATAAAATATCATTCCACTACTTGCATCGTTAAAAAAGTGTTTAATCATTAATCTATTTGAATCCTCCTATTATAATTCAATATATATCATCTTTTAAGTCATAATCACAAGATAAATCATTCCACTTCTCGCATCGAATTATGTTTTTTAAATCATTTATATTTGAATACAAATTTATATCGATTAGATTTCAAAATAATATATTGAAAATAATTGTAGACCCTAAGACACATTTCAATTGATTCAAACAGATTTCAGATAAAACAGATAAAAAAGTGTTTAATCATTAATCTATTTGAATCCTCCTATTATAATTCAATATATATCATTTTGTAAGTCATAATCACAAGTTACATCATTCCACTTCTCGCATCGAATTATTATGTTTTTAAATCATTTATATATCGAATAATACAATTGGGTATTTCATTAAATAAATACAATGAATATTGTTTCAAGTTAGATTTATGTACAGATTAAACTAATTAAAAGAAAAATTGTAGATCCTTAAACGCGTTTAAATATGATATGTTCTTTATTTATTTTTTTATCAATCGATTCAAACAGATTTCAGAACTAACATTATAAATTCATATATAAAATATCATTCCACTACTTGCATCGTTAAAAGTGTTTAATCATTAATCTGTTTGAATCCTCCTATTATAATTCAACATATATATCATCTATTAAGTCATAATCAAAAGTTATATCATTCCACTTCTCGCATCGAATTATTATGTTTTTAAATCATTTATATATTGAAGAATATAATAAAAGGGTGTTTTAATTACAACAATTATGGGTCAAAGATCAATTTTAATTTACAACATAATGCAGCAAATTGTTGAAAGATCATATTAATAAATAATAAATTACTTATACATTTTTATAATCAATCACAAAAAATGACTGAACTAACAAAACTCTGTACACTCGCGTACAGATTAAACTAATCAGAAATAAACAATAAACAGACTAGTATCACATTCATTGAAATTGAGTATGTTTTAAAAAAAAAAAAACATTGATAATAGTTACAAAGTAAACAAGTTTCAGAATATTTATTCTGGAGACTCGACTTGAAAAAAATTCAAAGAATAAGATTATTAGGAACGCTTTTACTCAATTGTATTATTGCTCAAAGAAAAATTATGTTTAAAATATGTTTTATACCTGAACAGAGATTTCATAATATTGAATGCAATTCATTTAAATTATCATTCCACTACTTGCATCGTTTGATTTTATTCGTTTTTAATCATTAATCGCTTTTCTATTGAGAAAATTTGTATGACTCTAGAGACAATAACAATAAATGGCAAACTGATAATTCTAGAATAGTTACAATTGTTTCAAAAGGTACACAAAATTAGCAAACTAAAATAAACAATAAAATAGACTTAAATCTTTTGAATCTCCCCTTCTCTAGATACTTAAATATAATAGAAATATTTTCGTTCCTAAGAGTGTTTATTAAGTTTTACCGAACATGTAATATATCATCTCATTTGGTTACAAATCGTATCACACGGAATCAATCCACTTCTCGCATCAATATTTTTGTTTAAAATCATCGATTGTTTGTTTTTATAAAACAAAAACATGTAAAAATATGAACTATTATTACAAACCATAATAGAATTTAAAACATAAATTAAAACGTATTTTAAAATTGTCTATCTTTAAAAAAAGAAAAGAAAGTCAAAACCTCAAAACAATATTTTAAACATAGTTGTGTATCGAATAGTTTTCATATAAATGTTCCAATCACATCGATCAGTCCACTTCTCGCATCGTTAATGAGTTTTATAAAATAATAATCATTAAACCATTCGATCATATCAACAGTAAACGAATAGTAAAAAAATATCGATTCGTAAAAATCCAAATTAATTTTTTTTATATTCACCAAGTTTAATAATTTTTTAATGAAGTGATGTGATCAGGTTTTTCACCGCGTTGGTTCCTATCCCACATAGCCCTATATACCCTTTCCAAACCACGTGCATATATTGAACAATTGAACAATGGACTCTCGGACCGTGCTCGCCAGACTTCTGCTCTCATAGTTTTTAAACTAAAAGAAAATTTAATTCATTAATAACGTTGCGACAAATTCAAAGACATTATATTCAAACGCAAGACCACATACTATTCTTTATCAGTTCCCAATCGAATAGCGATATCTTGGTATTCTTCTCTCGTCCTGGCAATGAGTTCTGGGCATCCGAGTGTTGCCAATTGCGATGCAGCTACTCTGGACGCCAACGTCTCTCCTGCGCGTACATACAATATAGAACATATTATAATTTATCCGACGACGATTATTGACTGTAAAACAACGTTTGCGTACCAGGCAGGGTAACAACGGGGGTGCCCGTCCACAATACGTCCATACTAGTGGTATGACCGTTGCAGAGAGGAGTGTCCAGGCATACATCAGCCAATTGTCCTCTGCGCACGTGTTCTTCTTTAGCTGCTACGTTGCTGAATAATATGCGACCGGGTCCGATGCCCAAACTGGCAGCCGTGCTTTGAATATGGGTTTCGCCGACCGCCGGGAAACGCAGGAGCCATAATACAGAATTGGGCACTGCTTTTAATATCTAAATTTTGAAGATTACAAATTGTCATAAAATCGTAAACTAGTTGTTTGAAAAATAAAAATGAAAAATAGTGTTTTTCTTACAGTGACCCACATATGAAGTGTGTTGGGATCTATTTTATATAATTGATTAAAATTACAATAAACCACTGCCTCTTCTGGCAAACCATATTGCTGACGTGAAGTGATAACAATATTCTGTGGTACTTCTTCTCCCGTAGCTGCTTTGTTATTGGTTTGATTTGTTGCTAGTCCGTTTTGAACAACGACTCCGTTTACCGAAGTTTGAATTTGTCCAGATGCAATCATTGTCTAGAAGAAGAAAAATGAAAGGTTGAGAAAAATAAAAACATTGATTTTTTTTTTCTTTATAAACAGTATTACCTCGATAGGTGTAGTGGTTGGTAATTCGGCAACTTTTAAATTAACCTCGACGGGTCTGGTCAATTTTGAATCTGCGATTTCAGATACAATCACTTGTTTTATTTCTTTAATGTTAGTGTTTTCGATTATTGGTGATAAATCAGTGGCATTAATGACGGCTACGTTATCGGCGACATTTTTATAGGTGCCCATTTTATCAGATAAAATAAGTCTCTCGGACAAGTGAGGAAACATTTGTTTGTGATCGCCGATAAAGTATGTGTGCGGCATGTAAGCCAATTTTTCACTATACTGAGGAGCAAGTTCGAGTGGCGATGTGACCTTATCTGTGATCAAGTAGTCCATGAAAGGAGCTCCACTTGTACCGGGATATCCAAGCCACATAACCTGCAAACAATTTCAATATTAAACACATTTCAAATGTTATAACATTATATTATTTAATAAAATTAAGATGATGGCAAAACATTTACTTGAATCGGAGCAGGACGCAATGCAAATATTTCATTTCTAGCACCTTTAGTATATCCATTCATATTGACCAAAATGTGAATGCCATCGCTATTGATCTTGTCGGCGGCTTTTCCATTACAAGGGATCTGAAAAAAGAATAAATCATTGTATGAAGACAAATAACAATATTGTCATATAACGCGTATTGTTTTTGGTAATTACATTAGACAAGTCTATGAAATGTTCTGCTTCCCTAGCGATTTTTGATCTGAATGTGGTGTTGTCGTCTGGCGATAATGCGTAACAGAACACTTCCACCTTGACTTTGCTGTGAAGGCCCGGTATGGATTGCATCAAATGTGATGTCGGATGATTACCAAAATCTGACGACACGTATCCAATACGCAAACGATTGCCAGGTGCTAATTCTCTGACATATCTGTACGGAGGTTTGTGCAACACTTGAATTTTTTCCAAACACAACGCAGCATGTCGTCCAGCGATTGCCTTTCGAAAACTATGAGACAACGGGTACAGCATAGAGTGATGAGGATGAACGGACGGCAGACGGTTTTTTTCCAGCTGTTCCGCAACAATGCTGACCAATTTCTTCATACGCGATTCATAATCTGTCCAGTCGCACACAATTTGTAGGCAATGTGCAAGATTGCAGTAAGCATCGGGAAAGTCGGGCTTTAGCCTCAAAGCAGTTCTATAGGAAGAAATAGCCTCCGGTATGTTTCCGGAATCTTTGTGAATAGAAGCCAAATTACTGTGGGCATCGGCGAACGCTGGATTTATCTGTATGGCTCTGGAATAACAGTTGAGAGCGTTTTGTACGTCTTGCATTTCTTTGAGAGTGTTTCCCATGTTTGAGTAGGCATCTGCAAACGTTGGTTGAATGCGTATGGCCTCTTGATAATGATTCAAAGCTTCGGTTAATTTGCCCTGTTGTTGGAGAACAGAAGCTAAATTGGAATGGGCGGCGGCGAATTCGGGAAATACTTCTAGCGCTTTCAAATATAGTCCGGTGGCCTCTTCTATATAACCTTGTTCGCGTTTTATGTTGGCCAAATTGTTCAGAGAATCTGCATGCGTTGGACATAGTGTCAAAGCCGTGTTGTAACTGTCTTCAGCCTCCGCAACCTACAATGAATGACGGCGGCAATCAATATAACAAACGAAACCACCACAGTGCGATTTAATGAGTACAAACAAACTGCCACTTACTTGTCCTTTTTCTTTTAAAGCATTTGCCAAGTTGCAGTAGGCGTCGGGGAAGTTGGGTTGCAATTCGATAGCACGGCGATAAGTATCGATCGCCAAATCAATGAGACTGAAAAATATAAATAAAATTTACTTTCTGAGTATTACACGTTCATAATTGATTTAGCTACTTACCCTTGTTCATAATAAACACATGCCAAGTTTCCATGCACAACCGCATTGTTTGGGCTCAATGCCAAAGCCCGAAGATAAGCAGATACTGACCTGAAACAAAGGTTATTAAAGTTAGTGACCTTTTGAATCAATGTAAAACACAATATAATATCGTTGATTTAATTTCATTATACAAAAACAATCGAGGATATAAATTCTTAATTTCAACTTTAAATTATCAAAAAGAACAAACATAAATTACATTTTCCTGAGAACTATAAATGCGACGTTTAATTGAAATAATTATCCGAGTCGACTAATTACAAATTAGAAATTTTAGAAAATTTAAACCTGTACTTATAAATATTAAGTCATTTTCATATCGTAACCTAATTTTGTCAAATGTTGAGATAATTTTTTAATATTTTCATCACAATATATTTTATTATTTATCACTTTCCTCTACCACTTTCTAATTAAAATTAACAAATCATGAGTACTATATTGAATTGAAATTTTAACTAGGCATAAAATGCAATTAAAAACTATTCAAAGTTTATAGAGTTTGAAAAAATACCACATAAATAAGTAGGGAATCGGGGTAAAATAAATCTATTTTCGGACTGAAAATAGATACAACACAATATCAGATTCCAAAGTTCTATTTTCTTTCAATATCATAAATCATTCATATCAATTTCAGGCTGTCAGTAGCGCAACACTACTTTGAAATGACACTTAAAAAAGAAAAATAATGTCTCGTAGGAGAAAAAGTGTGTCGAAAGACTTTTCATTATTTCCACGAGGAACTATGAATTACAAAACACTAAGAGAGAGAGAGCATACTCGAAAACTTTTTAAAAAAAAACCGATGTGTTCCTAAAAATTCGAAACCATCCCCCCCCCCCTCGTATATATATATATTCATTTAATTTTACTCGGTCTATCTATGGTAAACGCGCGCGCATCGATTCGATCATTGTGTATTCATATAACTAGGGCAGAGAATAGGTAAAATAGAAACAACTTTTTGTAGTCGTTTGGTAATGATTAATGCGCGCGCTGTCGTCGGGCAGCAGCATTTATTACCCGAGGTTACACAAACACTGTCCTGGTGATTAACGTACCATATAAATCCTGTCAAATTTCGCACAGGCACGACACAAAGTTTAATTCGCACGACCGCCAGGAACCGTTCGTACCACCTAACACGGGTTAATGTAGTTAAACAATTTCGTAGATAGCTTTAAAGTGAAATTCGTTTACGCGCGCGCACACATGTCAATAATCTCGGATAGAACGACTTTTGCTATAAATGAAATTGGCGGCGTAAATTTAATTTCGACCGAACGGATAACACTATTATTACGTCGTCGGCGATAAACTGATTAAGAAATATTAGATTTCAAATGTTTTGAGAAATAAATAAAGCCCCGTGACTTGTCGCCAACTTGTACGACACGCGAACGAAACTTTTAAGATAGGCGGCGGCGTTAGACTATGAAAAATAGATCGATTAAAAAAAAATAAATAGCCTGAAATTTCTTTTACTTTATATATGATACTCCAACTGACATCAAACCAATTATGTTTTTAAATAAACGTAATCAATCTTATGATAATCTATTTAAAGTTTATATCGAAGACGATCATAAATCGGGTGAAAGTTTAAAAACAAAAGAGTTCCGAATAGTTTTCATTTTGAGGGAATGTTATCAACACGAATACACCTAAATCAAATTTATTGCTCGACGATGAAATTAATTACTAGGGTGGGTTTTTTCTTAATCATATTCAAGTAGTAGACATACCGAAGTATGATTTATGAAAAATATTAAATAAATATCATCGATCGAAGCTTTATTATAAACCATTACTTTGGTTTTTCGATATTTTTATAATCATTTCTATCTAAACACAAAAAAAAAAAACAACGATGACGATAATATTTACAAAATAATTATATAATATTATAAATGATAATCCATTAAAAGTTAAAAAAAAATAATAGTAAACACAAAGGTAAAACGATACCCATTAGTTTTCTTCAGAACTCTAAATAATTATATATCATCGACGACGACGACGACGAGATCGAGTTAATATATTTAAAATAATTCAATTTAAAAAATGAGAGCATAGCGTTCATGCTTTATACATATCAGGCGAGCCAATCGAGTCGAAAAAATAACATTCTCAGAGAAATAAACGTTCAAAGAAAAAAAAAAGAAAAACACAAGTAAATGTATTAAAAAAAAAAAAAAGCAGTGAAAGATAAAAAAAGAAATGCGAAGACTCACGAGACTATTAGACTGTAAGCAATTACAGTGTATCGATTTCTCGGTATACATGATTTTTTAAACATTACATGTATATTAAGAGTTTAAAATATCTTTGTAGAGTTTAAAAAAAAAAAAACACGCAATCAATGGAAAACACGAACCACTTTATGGCAATGTAGAGGATTTATGAATATTTAAGTTTATTTTTACACGATAACCTATCGATTATAAAATGGTTCACGTTTTTCCTTTTTTGAGAAGCTATTTTCTCATTTAAATAATGTATTCTCATTAAAAACAGATAAAAATATGAAATTCGGAATGATAAAGTGGATGATATTCGAAAGTTTCAAAGTTTAATATTGATGTATTATACGCGAAAAAAACGGACAGAAAGAAAATAATCATAAAAAAAAAAAAGTCCTAAGCACACAGACCGTCAATTTCTTTCTTTACAGTAATATTTGATTCGGAACCGTTCGGAGGGGGCCAATGTTTGTCTAGTCGTATTAAAATTTTATCGGCGAAAGAACAGTGAAAACCAAACTAACCGTACTCGAACATGCAAAACGCAAGAATAAATTGATAATGAAAAAATAGAAATTACACGCGGAGCGCCGAAATGTGACAAAACAAACAAAAATAAACTTTTAACCATCTCGTATTATTTATTTACATGTAACATAATAAAGCTCTTATTTTCGCGTGTAAAAACTTTTACCTATTCAAAGTTTCGAGGCTTCGGATTCACGAATAAACATATTAATGTAAAAACGGTACTTGTCATCCTCTAAAGGTTAAACGGTAGAAATTTAAATTGTTCCGCGCCAAGTCGTGACAGATAAAAGAGAGATTCGTCGTAAAATACATAAATTATGTACTTTTAGAAATAATAATACGTATATTCCCCTCGTTTAGACGAATAATTAGATATTCAATACGTCGTATATTTCGCCGCGCGCGTATAAATCAGAGAATTATTGTCGTCGGCGAACTTCGTGTAATTTTTATTCTCCGCGGGATTACTCCAGGTAAACAGAATTTTATTCTGCGTCGCGGATCGAATAGAGCTCGACGACACGAGGTGTGACGCATTGGGCGAGTAATATTTCGCACTCGACTGATAATCGTATTTACAAACACGCGCGTTACACGAGAATCGACGGATCCGGGGGGCTCGCTCGGTTTTAAAAGTAATACATATTAAATTTTTATCGCGGTATAAAATATTTATATCCTACGCAAATTTTGTTGTTGTTTTTTTGCAATTAAATAAAATCCGAATACCAAAATATAACCGCACGGATCTGCGATCGGAAATATAAACGAATCGTTAAATGATTCGGGAAGAAGTTATAAATACATACGTGCCTCGTAGCTTTGTATTATTTGAAAACGATTCGATACGGTGGGGTATTGCAAAACAATTGTGTAGGAGCTTATTTGAAATGACATTAATCCGTTTGAATTATTGCTGTAGTTTCGTTTTGTAGCGGAACAACAAACGTCTAAAAGCTTTAATACCAACATTTGCGCCGTCGTCCTTTTAAGTTGTATAAAGAATTAAAGAGGGTGAACCACTACACTGTAGTCTAGTGTTCCGCAGTCGGACGGTCAAATAAAAATAAACATATTCACGGAGATTAGTCAGTACCAGCGCGTACACGACGACGACGACGTAACTCGACCTTGGCCTCTTCTTCTATATATCATTTTAATACTTCAAAAAAAAAAAAAAAAAAGGATGAATAACGTTTTCCAAAAACGTTATATTTAGACGACATGTTGTTGGCGTACGACCAGCAGCGAAGTCGGCGAAATCCTAACGTCGAAGCGCAACTAAATTTGCATTATACTTTTAAATATAATTATAAATTCATAGAATTTCGGTAACTTTTGATCTCGCGTGCCCGTACGAATCATGAATAAAATAGTAAACGAGAACACTTACATACAACGCCGCCGCCGCCGCCACCAAGCGAGCAAGCGGGGCGGCGTTGCTTTCTATTAAAAGTTTTAATCTATTAATCGGAAGTTACAAGAAAAACCACCGCTACACACACCACTTGGACACCACTATACACCGCGAGTTCGTGAAATTCGTCTGGGGATATTAATAAATGAACTTTCCGAAAACACAAAGTTAATATCGAAAATGATTGCTTTCGAATAATATATTGCCGCGACACGACGGCGGCAGTAAGCAATGCGCTCCGCACAATTACTCGAAAACCGGGGCGCACATGCACGAAAGTCCAAAGATGACCACTAGCGGCGATCGTTAATGTCACCACCACACACACACACACACACACACACACACACACACACACACACACACACACACACACACACACACACACACACACAAACTCCTGCGTCCCCTCGGGACAACCTACGCCGTCTTAGGTATAATATAAGCCGCGGAGAGGGCAGTGTACAAGCGAATCGCATTCTTCGCAGCTCTCGTCGAAACCCCGCTCCCTTAGTCGACCGGTGGTGGTGGGGGGGGAACCTTTCAAAATGAAATCAATTTCGTCGTTCCACTTCGATGATAAGAGAGCGCGACAAAAACAAATGAAAATCGAAATATATTTTTTACGCGGCACACGGATATTCGATATAAAGAGGTCGCGTCGTCGTTTTAACGTAGCAAAATAGGACTACTAGTAGTAGTAGCCTTTGAAGCGATATGAAGAGAAAAAAAAACCCCTCGGAACTTTTGACCTTCTACCGAACGCCGCAGCAATGCGTCTGCTATCTGCACGGCTCCTACTACCCCGCGTCGATAGGGCGTGTGTGTGTGTATTGTTACCGTTTCACCGTTCGGTTGACACTCCGCGCATAGCAAAAAACGACGACGGTGAAATATAAAACATTAATAAATAATAACGGAGCACACGGTCCTCGAAGCTTTTAAAACCTTATACGAATATAACTTTCGACGAAAATGTTAAAATTCACGTCTCGACTGACGGAAAAATGAGGTGTATCCACGTGTTTCGTTTTGTCGATAGATGCGCGCGCGGCGATTGTTATTTATATAAGGGGTGATTTTTCTCACAGTTTGTGCAGCGGCAAACGGATCTTTTAGATTTCCAACACACAGCAGAACTTTAGAAAACTCAAAATATACTTTCACTTTCACGGTTAACTAAAGTATAGTCGCCTATGATAATGGAACTTTTCTAGACACGGAAACGAGAGATCATAAATCATCACTACAACAAACGCCATATGAACGATTAAAATATTATTATTATACCTTTTCATCCATCGTTTAACGACGCCTAGGCATCCGTCGGCAGGATCCCGGAGTGCCGACAGAGACTCTTCGTATTTGCGCTGCTCGTCCGGAGGCAAAATCGTTATAATAGTGTACACGACGATACACTGATAGTCCATGGCGGGGGGGTGGTGGTGGTAAAAGCGCGATAATACTCGAAATAATATACTCGCGCGCGCGACCGATACAAACAAACGAGAGAATAATAATAATCAGAATGGTAGAAAAAAACAAACTCAAACCGTGCGCCGCTTGGCACGCGCGACGTACTACGGCGATATCATTACACGCACGCACGACGACATCGGATGCGAAGAAAAACAACGAAATTCGCCAGATCGAAGGAACGAGAGCTCCCCTCCATCGGGACGCGAAAATTTCGATTGCGATTTTATTTTCCGCGGGCGGCCAAGGCTCTCGGGACCGCCGTCGTCGTCGTCATCGTCGTCGCCGCCGCGGCAAACGCGCGACACGACTGCGGCGGATGCGGCGAACGACGACGCCGAGCACACCGTCCGGAGGAGGACTTTTCGCTACGCGCCCGCAGAGCAACAGGCTGCCGCGACGGTGGCGCTTTTCAGCTCCACTGTTCCTCCGGCTATCGCCGTTGTCGTCGCCATGACGATACACGAAATATAGGTAGGGGAGGTATACACGACCGTACCGCGAAAAAATGCGCATATTATTATTTTGCCGCTCCTCCGGCGACAACAACAAAAAAAAAAAAACAACAAGAGAGACGAGACTCGGGATGAGATGTGCAGGCGGTGACGGGTGATTGATGTCGAGTTGAATTGTTCTAATAAATTTGAAACCAATGCGATTTTGGGGCGAAGAAGGGCGACCAAGTGAATCGGCTTGTCTTTATATTTTCCAAGGATAGCTGTTAACGTTTCATTAGGAATTTCATAATTTAATAGAGGTTTTTTTTTTAATTTAATAAATATTTTAAAAGTCGATTTTGTAGCTAATAATAATATCAAAAATATAAAATGTTACTACGATTAGTTATAATGAAAAAAAATGTCCCATTGTTGTCGAAAATTATTATTCCGTAAATTTTGCCATTTTTTGCAATTATTTTAAAAGCCGTAGAGAGAGAAGTTTAAAAATGATTTCTATATTGTACCAACTAAACAACGTTTATAACCAGAAACCGTTCTATGAAGTTGGAAATTCTTCGAGTCAAACCCGAGATGACAGAAACGAATATAATAAATAATAATAATAATAATAAAAAAGTATGAACAAATCTAGATATTCCCCGTTTTATTTTGAATTTAAAAGAACGAAGCCCATTTCTGAGGATTTCGAGGGATTTTAACCCCTTTCACCCCGTCACCAAATTTGTTTCCTCGTGTTCGTCGGCTACGCCTTCCAATTATTGTACCGAAACAGACAAAATCCTCACAACGCGCATATATATCTATAATACATCAACGGATATATTATGTACGTGTGCACGAGTGTACGACAAAGTGTTGTTTTTTTAAAAGAAAAAATGGCTTCGTTTCACGTTGACGTGAAGAAGAAAAGCAGTGATGTGGCGGCGGCGGCGGCACTTCCACCACCCCGATCGCGCGTTGGAACTACTAACAACCTACACGACACCGACTTCACCCTTTCCCACTTTCTGCAGCCGGTTCGACAAGCTCGAGTGCTTTTATACCCTCCTAGTAAGCTTACGTTAATAAAACAATAATAATAATAACGGAATTCTACCGTTGTTGACAAAATAAACCTCGTCTGAAAATATACCAAGAAATAATACGTTTTCGTATGCAGACGTATTATTGCCGGATTATACGCGCAGGCGCTAGAAAACCGTACATGCCTGTTTATAATGGAATTTATTTACATTACTTGGGAGAAAAACGTAAATTTAAAACACCCCTAACTACGTCGTCGTCGTCGTCGTCGTAAAACGGTTACTGTTACTATTATTTCAAACACAATTTAACACACAGCCACTACCTACACTTCTACATACCTAATTATACAATAGCGATCCAAAACAAACAACAAAAAAAACCCTACAAATTCCATTCTATTAAAATTTAAACGGTACTACCCGTGTGCATAATATATTGTTTTTAAACTCAATAATTATGTTAATTAAAAATAAACTAATTAATACTTCGAAAAATATACGGAAGAAAATAACGCTTTTAGTCATTTGAGATCGTTGGGGGTTTTTTTAATCAGGAAAACATTCATAAACATTTTAAGATCTACTAAATATTTGATAAAATAAAAATAAATCATAATTTAACACAAAGTTTTATAAGATGTTCTGTTATAATACGAGTTAGCTTTTTTTAGATTAGATACCGTAGTTATATTAATATTTTCATAGGTAATATTCTATCCATTAGTTATGTAGTTATGATATTGATGGGGGGAAAAAAGCATTTACTTAAATAATATTTTATTCTTACTCGCAAACCATTTCACTGGAATATTAATCTCACACTCATTAAGAACAATAAGAACTTCGTAGAATTGCGATAATAATCTGTGCCTACTCGACCATTAAAAGATGAATTACTAACAACACTCACTAAATTCAGGTTAATAATTGAAATTCTCTATAGCAGTGTCTAGCAAAAAAACAACATGCTTATGAATAATCCTTTAAGTATTATACACATATACAATCTCTCATATATGTATATAATTTGGTACTATTTAAAATTAATAAACATGAACTCATATTATAAGACATTATAAAATTTTCAAGAATTATATAATTCATTTGTAATGTTAAAATTAAAATTTGAGCGATTTTTTTCTCATATTCACAGGGTTCATTTGAAATTTAAATAAAATAAGAATCTCAATAAACTACATTAAGTATTCATATAAAAACCACCTTTTTTTTAGTTACTTGAATTACGACAATTTATATGTAAATAGCTAGAAAAAATAAATACAGTTACACTGTAACTATGTAAACATTCAGTTATTAAGAAATGACTCGACAAAAAAATTTAGCATATTATAATATACACGAATACTAAATTCTCAAGTGAAAATAATCAAAAAAAAATCTTTTTCGCCAAAGTAAAATATGAAAATAAAAGTAAAATTAAAAATAAAAGAGTGAAGTTTAATTTAATTCTGAAAGATTTTAATTAAAAAAAAAAAAAAAACAGCAACAACAACAGAAATGACGTATAAAGTTAAGCTTATTCTGTTGAACTCGAACGAATCGAATTTTTAATTGAAATGGCAACAAACAAAAACAACAAAATCTCGTGTTCTAATTACCTTTCTACTTTCTAATTGTTTCAATGTTAATTAGTTATAAATGTACCAACGTGAATATAAAACTATGACTTATTTTCGAGACGGTGGAAATTTAATTTAATATTTATGAAAATAGTATTACATACATTTTCAAAGAATTTTTTCTTTTGTTTCGGATCATATTTTTCATAATTTAAATAGAATTTTTTTTTGTATTTTATTCATTAGTTATTTCAATCTACAGGAGTTGATATATAAACTATAAATGTCTTTTACTATGTATGCCAATATGTCATAAACTCATCAATAAATATAATACGGATAATAAGCACCATGCAATTTCCGTGACCGGTAGAATTGGACCGATTGCTAATCATCAGCATTATATCATAAGTTGTAGATATGGGTCGAGCATGAAGTAACTATGGCAACGGGCAAATGTTCAATAGTGGTTTCCAAAATGCATGCGTTAGTTAATAATAATTTACTTAATAAATTTAATTGAAATATTTTAAAGAAGTTTAAAGAAAATAGTTTTTAAGATAATGATACAATAGACACATAAATTAGATAATGACTATCAAGGTGATTAAAGATTCTCAAAAAAGACGTGAAAGCTGACTATAGTTATAAGTAGTAAAATTTAATAAGCTTAAGTTTTACAAGTTTTGTCAAGACTTTTAAAGTTTAAACTTGAAAAGTAATCAGATATGCCATTATATTTCGACACTTGACATATGCCTGTGAGTACCGATGAGCTGTGATGTGTTTATATTACATACTTTAAAAATATTCTGAATACACCTCATTATAATGGGTTTAATTAAAAAACTAATAATTTGGATTTGAACAATTTTTCACCAACTAAGAGAAATATAAGTCTAACCCCATCATACATTAAAAATGTAGACATTTAAAAAAACCTAAACCTAACTATATAACTCATTTTTTTTTTAAATAAATCTCAATACTTTTTAATTAAACTTAATATATATATAAATTCTAAATACAACTATGTAAAATGCTCAATAAAAGTTAAAAATTAGTAAATTTATTTATCAAATGTAATTAAAAATTTAAATAATTAAGTTGATAATAATTAAGGTATAATATTATACTCTA
This sequence comes from Drepanosiphum platanoidis, assembly GCA_948098885.1. NCBI lineage: Eukaryota > Metazoa > Arthropoda > Insecta > Hemiptera > Aphididae > Drepanosiphum > Drepanosiphum platanoidis. Next base: position 10,779,658 of record OX402539.1, read on the forward strand.
TTGAAAATAAGAGTACACCAGTTTGCACATGTATAACTGAGCTTTGGTATATTGCTCGACAATAACGAGTTATACCCATGGATATGACATAGTGCCTGATGTACTCTTATTCGGAATAGAGTAAACATTTTTATATAGTCTATTTCATTTAACAAATGCTAGTGGTGGAAATTGTTTTAAAGAAAATGGTTTAATTTATATACATACTCTACGGGTTAAAATTGTTTTATTTTATAAGTTAACTATTTTAATTAAAATTCTATATATATAGTAATTATATATTATACTATGTCACAAGTATTGATAAAAATGGAATGCGATTAGAGTGAAAAAAGATTTTCTACCTAGATTTAGGAGACATGTGTGTCTGAATTGTTTGAAATAATAATAATAATAAGTGGAAGAACGACAACAAATGTTCTTTTAAGTTTTACATAAGAAATTTAAACCTCAATATATATTTGAATGAAATAGTCAAGTAAATAATATTAATAACTACTTACCGATCGAATATTCTGGATTCCTTTAATACATTCCCGAGATTAATGTATGCGTCTAGAAAATTTGGATCCAAGGCCACAGCTTTTTCGAAATGATGGATAGCTAACCATATTTCATTTAGAGAGTTGAATACACATCCTAGATTGCTCCAAGCAACAGCAAAGTCTGGTCGAGTTTCAATTGCTTTTAAATAGCACGACTGTAAATAAAAAATTCAGGATTCAAGAGGATATTGAAGGAAAGGAACAATAAAAATTATAATTAATAAACAGAAATAGTTGTGTCTTATAGTTTAAGTGTAAACGGAAAACAGAATGAAAAAAGTGTGTTATGTACAAATTCCTCTCCAAAAAGTTTTTAAAAAGTTGGGAAAGCGCAGAAGAAAACATGTAATATGCAAGTCTAAACCAAGACTATAACTTATCTGTAAAGGCTGCTAAAATAATTTAACAAGGGAAACAACTCGTTGATAATGATTAAACTTTTCTTTTAAAATTAATTAAACAAATGGGAGGCATTCATAATCATTTTAACAGCCAACAGATAGTACGCGCAACTACGCAGCAACATGACACGACTAAAAAATATTTATATTTTTAGAATCGTGCTATGTTTATAAAGGGACCTAAACGCGCTTAAGCCATACTTTATATTTTATATTTTAACACAATAGGAGTGTTAGGAGAGAAAATGTACACTAGCGCGCGTGCTTCATCATTAACTTCACATCACTTGACACATTCCTATAAACAAAAACAAAAAATGCACTTGTTAAGAAAAAAAAATCCTAACACCTAAGATATTTGCCCACTTCAATTGGAGAAAATCATGACTGTTGACATATTAATATTTAAGATACTAATAATGTAATTAGCATATTTTGAAAAATCACAATTTTCTCAAAGAAGTATTAGAGAATTATGATAGTAAACAAAAAATAAAAATAAATGTTTAGCCTCATTTTTGTGAACCGGCATTCACACCATGGAGATGACCATTGTTACGAGAGTGTGAGGCGAGTGGTTACCAATAAATTTAGTACTTTTGGTGTAATTTCCCGTTTACAAAATTTGATTTTAAGAGATGTGAATTACTTAGTACCTAGTAATGTATGAGGTGGTAGCTATTCAGGAAATAGAAACACACTCGCCGTACATCCTCATCAACTAAACACACATTTTCGTATCATGGACCTAGAAAAATTGATGGATGGTACCTGAAAAGTAAAAAAAAAATCCGAATGATATTAGTATGTACGTGTTTTTAATATATCTATGTATATGTTTAAAAAAAAAAACTAATGTTCCTTCCACGAAAAACTAATTTATCTAAATTTCGAATATAAGAAAAATAAAGTTTCTTTAAATGTTGACAATGAAGTTAAATTTAATCATTTAGTTTCAAATACAAGATCATTCAGATGGATATATTACTCTAAGTACCAAATGTTTTCAACAAATAATTCAATTAAAACAATGGCTATTATAATCCAAAAAAAATTTCTAAAAGAAGCCTTAAAAGAATAGGCATTTGTTCAACCATAAACCTGCGCTTCTATCATTTTTGGAAATAAATTGAACCGAATAAGTTAAAAATGTTTAGGTTTTTACTTTTACAACAAAAAATGGCAGATAATCAAATTTCAGTAATAAGTTATATTTTTATATAACATAAATTATATGATAAAATTCCCAGATTCAGAAAGTGGCAATGATTTGTTTTAATTACTTACCATAAATATCAAGGAACTCAGACTTGTCCGTCGCTTTTTGAAACCAGGAAAACAATTTGGATACAAATGGAGATTGAAGAAATAAAAGGAATTATAGATGAAAGGTAATAATAAATAAAAATATTTCAAATGAAGAAGTGACAAAGATGTTGATAACTTTTTGTTGTAGATCGGCGCATTGAAAACTTTTAATGAAATCTCATCAATTAGATGAATCAAAGTTATTAATATTTTTATCTATTGTAAAGCAACATTTCAAGAGAGCTAATGCAGATCAACTTGCGAAGAACAATGGTATACCCTACTCGAAAAAATAATGAATTATATACAATATATTAAATAGAATATAATTTAAATGTCACACTATTATAAAAGAAAATAATATGTTTTTAAAATAACAAAACGAGACAAATGTTATTGTATATTATTAGTTGGGTGGTACAAAAAAAAGCGATTTAACTGTATGGCCATGGCGTATATCTAAATGTCAATGACACAAATTTAACACCAATGTTTTATAAATAATTTACTCAGAGACGAAATTTAAATGCGAAATCTAAGACATTTCTGATGCATTAAATTAGCAAACAGAACACACTGGAAGACCAGTTAGTAGCCACCATGTCATAAATCAGTCAATGCCGACACCCTGACACCTCTGTGCCCCGCCTCGTATAAGATCGCCTGCCCTAGCCCAGACTTTAACCTGATCTAGCGAAACATAACTCCAAATAGCTTTGCTATGATGACATACTGTAACATACGAGAGCTTGACGAGATAATTTTTCAGAAGTATCCCCAAAATGCCATAAAACATTTTAAAAGAATATAATTCTTAAATACTCGAAAAGTAGGTTTCAACATTAAGTGTAACTTATCAAATATTTTACCTAAAGAATTAGAATTTTTCCTTTTCTCCCCCTTCCCCTTTATTTTAAGTTTGAAAAATAAACTATGGATGGTTAAAATAATAAATAGCAATATTTTTTTTATTCTAGCAACTATAGATTAAAATTAAAAATGTTTTAAATGCTTTACAATAGAACTGTTTAACAAATTGTAAATTATTTTTAAATGAAAAAAAATAAGTATAAAATCACTTTGTAAAATTTAAAAGACAGCCATTAGATATTCATCAACAAAAAACGCATAGTTTTCAACATTTAATCTGTTCATTGTCTTTTAAGAAAGATAATTTTTAAATTTAACTCGTAAGAAAAAAAGTATACCAATAAAATTACATAAAATGACATTATAAATGAAACAAAAAACCAATTAAATATTGCAAACTAGCGCTATAATTTATATTCATAGAATATATTGAAAAGAATTAAATGCTTAAATTAAAAAAATAGTGGTTTACAAAAATAATTGTTAAAACTACTAATTAAAATTTTTTAAAACATCAATTACCAATTGGACTAGTAGTTATTTAAAAATTTACATTTACGCATAAATTTTTAATATTGTACATCTTGGTATGCATTAATTTTTTTTTTTTTTTTAAATGAAACATTTAATTCTTTTCCGCGCGTAAAATAAAAATATGCAAGCGCCGCGCATCAATTGAATCATAATGTATGTTTTCAAAACTAGTCTATTTCAAATACTTTAAATTTTTTTTAAATTAAATTAAAAACATTCAATCAAATGTTCTAACAAGTTCACATAATAAAATAAAAAAAGAAAAACATACATAATGATTGACAACTGAAATTCCGCAAACAACCAAAAAAATACACAATTGTTCACGGAATAAAATTATTTTATTACTAATACTGAAATTCTTGAACCAATTGATGAAGAATAATAAAGCTACAGCAAGCAGAATGCATTCAATCATTTGTTTCAAAAACTCAGTAATATGCGCGCAACAGATAAATTCCAATAGCGGTCTTGAGATATTAAAATAAACAAAAATTATAATTCAGAAAAATTTAATTATACTTTTATCAGTGACCGATCTACAACAGAACACCTGAAAAATTAATTGATCAACACAATTCATATTTGTATTTACCTTAGCCTCATCCAGTCGGCCTAATGCTTTCAATAAGTTTCCAAGATCACTTCGAACACAATACAATTCCTAAATAAATTTAAATAATCAGTTATTGTTTATCACTAGATTGTTTTGTAATAAATATACTACTTACAGGATTATACTGTAATGCTGTAACATATGCTTGGACCGCTTGTTCCATATCACCAGCAGCTACCAAAGCTGCTGCCAAATTTATGTAACCATCGATGAAATCTGGCTTTAAACGTACAGCATGACGATAATTGTCTAATGCGTCTTGAAGTTGTCCACGTTCTTTGTATACATTTCCAAGATTACTATATGCTTCAGCTAGTAGTGGATTATGTTTAATAGCCTGCGACGAAAACTGGGCGGATCTATTGAAATGTAAACAAATTTAAAACATAGAAATTTTCAAATTTTTATTAAACTACTCACTTGTCTAAACGTCTGCATTGAAAATGTATTGATGACAAAAGTAATAGAACACCTGTGTTGGCTGCTTCTGAGCGCCAGAGTTGCATACAATGTCTTTCAGAACTTTCATAATCTCCGCTTTGGTATTCTCTATGGGCCAATTCTAATAAAGCTACAAAAAAAAAAAATTTTTTTAGTAAATTTTAATAGCTTATTACATTAAATACTTTAATAACAGTATCTTTTATAATAATATCTTTGAGATCCTGGCTTCCTACTTACATTTGAATGTACTTAGAAATATACAAACACTTTAAATTGTTTACTATGAGTATTAAAAATTCAGATGTAGGTATAGTTGGGATTCTATTACTTATTTAACACGCTGACCACCAGCGATCATACTACAATGTTAAAATTTTGAATTTTTGTGATCGGTAGCACCCATAATTGATTAAATATACTATAATATTAAACATATATAAGTATATTTAATCAATGACGATACACACATTTATTTTAAATGAGTATTTATCCAATAACCTTTAAATGTACGTCATGGAGTAGAATACACGATGATGATTTGTTTCATAAATATATCAGTTGAATGATTATTTTTGGAAAAAAGACATGAATTAAAAATGTTTTCTTGAGATATCAAAATATACAATGTAAAACTAGGAATAACTTAGAAAAATAAACTTGATACAGTGATAAACCATAAACAATGATGGCTGAAAAACATATGGCAGTCAACGTGTTAAATATAAGTATAAGAATGAAAGACAAAATGAATAAGGTGTTAATTTTGGTATTATTTGCCATACATTTGGTTGTAGTTCTGTAAAGAGTTTATAAAGCTACAGGTTATGAAGTATGAGTTCAAGGTTAAGTCATTCATTGATTTATATTTAAATTCTTATACTATAAATGCCATGTATACAACCAATAACTAATGCTTCAAGATATTTGAGCAGTACAGAACAAAACCAGGTATATTTATTTGTTAGTAAAATTAGTATATATTTTAAGTAATCAACTAAAAAGGGCATACCAAGTTTTAAAAAATCCAGAAAAAGTTTGCATTGAATAAATTTAAAAAAATGTGTAAACCGTTTAGTTAAAACTATAATCAATTAAAGTAACCTAACCCAGTTTAAATAATTTAACCAAGATACAAGTTGTGTAATAGCACGGAATATCCTTTCACCAAGAAAATTTAAGATTAGATACAACCTATTCTACTTATATCAAGGAATTGACCAACTATTGTGACAGACTGAATGACTTAGTTCCAATTAATTTTAGTAGAATAGCCATAAAACTAGGACCACATATTTCAATGAATTGCAAGCTTTAGTTGGTAACCACTTAATTTTTGTAATATTATTATTGAACTTAATTTTATAAAACGTTATCTTTATAATTGTTATGCCATAATGTTTCAAATTAATATCCTGAAAAATATTCAACTTCTCTTCTCTTATAAATATGGGGTCTTTCAATGTTTAGCATTAATAGCTATTCTGAAACTTTTATCCCATTACTATGTAAAGCCTCATTTAACATTCAATATGATATTCATATCAATATATCTTTTAATTGCATAAGACATAAAATAACTGAGTAAATAATTAGGTAATATTGAAAAAAAAAATAGATGGTTAATTTACAATAAACTTCATACATAAGCCTGTAATTTAGATTAATTACAAGTGTGTGAAGTAAAATATGTAAGCAAAATTTTAGATTTAAAATTAAAATTTACGATTATGATAAATCTTCTAATAGATTTTATGAAATTTCTACTGATAACTTTAATAAAAAAAATCATAATTGTTGATAAAAATCTGATTCATATCATTACCACTAAAAACAGAATTTAATTTTACATATTTAAGACGTGCCGAAAAGCATAAAAATGCATTGAACTATTTATATTTATCGAATAACATGTTATTCGAAATAAATTTAAAAAACGTTCCAAATGACAAACACAAAAAGCACCCAGTATAATCATTTATGTAATTTGGTAAGTCACACATAAATATTACAATAATACTGTAATAATGGATTTTAATGGAGCATTCTAAGTAGGTATTAGGTAAATCAGATATAATTATCTTAAAAAAAACCCAATATTATCCAATAAAGAACAAAATATATTGTTAACTGTCAAATTTGGACAAAAAACACACACTAAATCATTTATGAGACGTATTGCAGCGAATAAAACGCGATAACGATAACTATGAGCCAACACAGGTATAGATACTAACCATATTTGAAGTGGAACATTGTGTCGTTTTGGCCAAAAGGCCTCAATAGGAACATTGTGGCGGTCGTCTGAGAAAACAATAGCCGAGCAGAAAAGGCAGGTTAAAATGACTGAAACCGACGACAAGACTACACGAGTCGTCGGAAAATCGCGAATACACAAAGAACACGGTGGAATCGACGAGAGAATCACGTGCACGTGCGGGGACGTAAAGGTGCACTGCACGCGGCGTTAAATGTGTTTAAGCACGGCGAAACAAAGGTCGACAAAGATAATGGAGAAGAAATAATCAAGGAGAATGAACTGCGATCGGCTATCGTCCAAATAACATTATATCACATGGGACAGAGACAGTCGTGAACGAAATCACGGTCTGGCCGTCGTCGCTCACTCTTGTTCTCTCTCTGTCACGCCACCAGAAAATTATGATATCGTAGCGATCTCGTCTATTTCCGTCGTCCATGTTTCGGGGACCGAAATAGAACTGGAGCGCGCGTACCTACACACACAATAGGACGATGCGAGATTGATAAGTATCGGAAATTCAGAACGAAATGAAAACGTCGACAACAACTATACCTACGAGCACGGCCGGGCGGCCGACGCCGCCGCCGCCGCTTCGAGCGCGACATCGTATATTATTATGATTAGGTTCATCGCGTTCATCAATAATTCTGGTTTTCGTTATTTTTATCTACGTTTATGTATATTATATATATATATACACGTATTATCTACGAACGTAGATCGATTGGCCGCGATCGTCGGCAACACACTTACTGGCATTCGTGGCGTTTTCCTCGAGTTTCAGTAAGACCGCCGTAGTGGCCCCGGGTATGTGAGTCTGCATCTCGTCGTGTTTTCTTTATCCTCGGTCGTCTCGTGGGGAGAGTACAACTGGCAGTCGGAACGTCTCTCGCCGTCCGCCGAATCTAGTGGAGTGGTAGAGCGGTGGCCGTTCCCGTAGCAGTAGGGTTGCCGCGACGTTGTTGTTTTCTCCTCTCGCACACACACACACACACACACACACACACACACACAAAAGCGCGCGCACGCGCACCCGGTTCCGAACGCGCGGTAGTAGTGGTAACCGCGGTCGTCGAGCCCCGGCGCCCCGCGTAGCCGCTGCTGCGCGTGCGCGAGCAACGTTCCGGACGGGTGGGGGGAGGCCTTCTCCCATTCGAGGCAAATGGCGACGGCGACAGCTGCCGGGCCGACGCGGAAGGACAAAGCACGTCACTGCGCACGCGCGCGCCGCCGGCCGCCGGGGCGCGCGCGCAGTGTAGCCAGACCGTCGAGCGCGAAATTCCCGGACCGCCGATCAATAAAGCGCGCGCGCGCGCGCCGATCGAGACGCACGACGACGGCGTTTTTTGTCTTTTTTTCGCTCCCCTTTTTTCTCCCCCGGCCGTATAAATTCGGGGAAATGGCCGCGCCGCGGTTTTTTCGTGGGGGCCGTCGAGATCGATCCCCTCCCTTCTCGCGCGGGCCCGCGACCTTTCTCGCGGGGGTCGAGATGGTCGCGATGAAATCTCATCGTCTTAATTGATTCGGAGAATTACGTGCATATATAATATAATGTGTGTGCGTTCGTAGTTGGGCCCCGGACGCTGTTGATATCAGGAAAAAAAACTCATGGAATGAGTAACGAATAACTCTAAAAAAACGTTTTCGAAAATAACGATATTAAAACCTCTTATGAATTCGCATATTATACGACACGCGAACATATACCCACTAAACACGGCATTATGTATCGATAACCCTGTAACGAATATAATAATTACGTTTAAAATTATTGATCGATATCCATGACGAATTTCGTTTCGGATTATCGCATAGGTATATTATATTGATTTTTCGCGTAACCGCCATATTATATACCTGCCACACACATCTGTTTTATAGCACGATATATTCAAATATACACTGAAATTAAATTTCATAATAATATAATATTTTACATCTGATAGGTACCTGGTACATATGAGTACTGCCGCGGACGCACCTCCTCTCCTACATTCCAAAGTCTTCCGATCGCGTGTCGAATATTCTTGTTGGGATTCTTTTATGACTCTACGAGTGGTGTATCGATGAGTTCGATTCGTGTTCACAACTTACGTTAACACTTTTTTTTCAGTCATTTGGGTATACATACCTGTAATGCTCGCCGCAGTTTGATTCCGATTGATGAAAAAGTGACGGTAATCGTTGACTTGCAAATAAGAACCCCTCTAACCAGTAACCTGTTAAATGTATTACACAATTACCGCGTCAATAATTATGCGCTTGATACCGTATACCGGGTAACAGACGATAAATTAACACTTACCCGAGTCCGAGTTATGTTTGATAAATTAAAATTGATTTTTCCATAACATTTCAAATTATTTACTTTCCACAGGAATATATAATATTATACTTATGTGCAATTATATAATATCCATGTATATGTATTGTATACATGTATATAAAGACTTGTAGTAAATTCTATACAAATTATAGTATAAAATTTATAGTAGAGACTTGTTGTTCGATCAAATAACAATCTAAAATTCGAATTATTTTGGCCAAATATGTAGAGGTATCTCTCTACTCGTGTTTAACAAGTATTTACAACTACACATGTATAAATATTATATATATAAATTAAGCATCGAAGAATATAATCAATTACGACGGCGCGGCGGTGGTATGCCTCTATTGGCAATCGAATAGATATTCATAGTCTATTCTGTAATCAATGCTATTAGTTATTACCTAACAGTAGTTTAGCAATAATAATAGTTTAAAATCAAAGTTATTTCTCAACTACAGACGGTCGATTTACACGGTTTAAAGTCATTATAAACTTCTGCGATAGGTCGGTAATTAGTCGTTCCAAATATGTCGATTGTGCGGTAAACGGATCCCGTGAGGTACAATGGTTTTCGTCGTGTTCACTACTGTTCACCGAGTCGTGGCCATCAAAGTTATCTCAAAAGAGAAATAAAAAGATACGATGATTTTTACTGCCGTCTGCAGTAATATTTTTATTTTCTGTTCATAAAAAGTTTAAACACATTATTTTTCCCATCAAATTCTCAATTAAATTTCTTGAATTTTGAATATAATATTATCGATAGCAATGGCGTTCTTATTACATATTATTTTTGTTATAGTACGAGTAATATATAGTGATTAACGGTTCTTTAAAAATAGTAATTCACATACGTACAACATTATAATATTATGATTATCACATATATTATATTAATTAATTTTTAATGGCGTGCAATTACTACAGATAAGATAAACGCGGAACACTTGTTTTTGATATACTTACTTTTTTTTTTTATAAAAAAGAAATCATTTATCAGCATAATAATGCCATCGTATAGATAAATATATAATTTATACCACGAAAATATAACCATTAAAAAATAAAATAAAAATAAATCATAATAATTAGTTTTCCGTTTGTGAGATTTAGCTATACATCAAAACTAAAAACGGTACAACATTTTGAAATTAAAAATCTTCAACAATATTAAAGGACGATCAATAAAATTTACAACATCATGGACATCTATAAAATAGGTTTCGGTAGAACAGCGTTACCGTAGTGATTTCAATTACATTTCATAGTGTCTTTAAAACAAAATCATTCGAGTAAAATTAAAAAGCAGTGCCGTTTGAATAAAACAAAACGATTATATTTTTACATTTGGCTGTTATAAATATAATATGAGATGGGCAATTAAAAGGCAATAAACAATTACACAACGTCTAATATTATCGTGTGTCCTGCTGCATGTGCAGCGTATTGTGTGTACAGTGCAATAATTGTTATTACATAATATTTCAGTCTATTCTTTACCTACTCAATTGCGTCCATTTTCCATATCGAACGCTTTACTGTCGTCTTCTTCGCTTCAATAACGGTACCACCCAATAATTACGTTATATTTATTATATAATTGGTATCGATAGCTCGTGGTATTATTAAAATTTTACGATAATATTTACCATGTGTTCAATAATCGTCGGCGAGGTGAATGGTCAGCGGAGTGCACAACAATGACTCGGAGTCGAGGGAAGATTAAAATCTTTATTAAAACGTTTAACAAACATATGTCGACAAGGTGTTATTTAAGACATGTATGAGAACCGAATCATTTGAATTACATTTTTAAGTAAAATCAGTATTGTTGTATATTAAACTATGACGAGCGAATTGTATACTAGATCAATGTGTTTAATTTGGAACGGTTCGCACGGGTAAATAAAATGCCAATAGAGGTATGTGAAACGTCCTACTTGTTTTACGAAACCGATGTGAACGAAATCTGATTTTTACAAACGTCGAGTCGTTTTTTGTCATCGAAACGACTCGATAAAGTAAGCAGCAGTACAGTATCTACTGTAAACAAAGTCTAAAAGCCAATTAACTCGTAGCCTTTCATGTATATAATCAAACCATTGTTCGTACTCTATAATTAAATGTTATTGATTTTTGTAGCCGTACTCTGTAGCTTTACCTCTATTTTACAAACAAAATTGAATTTGTAACAACATTAATTATTAGTCCCAGCATCGAGCGTAGACCTGCAGCCAGTCTCGGGTCAGATCAAAGTATCTCGATTCTAGACACAGCCCATACAAATATCTAATACTAAAAGTAATAATCAAGGCACAAGCTGGTGGACACTATTTTTACAAAAGCTCCTCTGAATACTTCTAACTACTGAGACAGCGGTTATTTGCAATATTACTTATTAATGTAATTATTTATTTTAAAATGCTATTGTCTCTGGATAATGAGACTTATAATATAAATTGTAAATACTATAAAAATATAGGTAAGCTATAGATAAGATCCGTTGAATTTAGAGAATGGATTTTTAGTGATCCGCGAAGTACAAAAGGTTGGCGACCGCTGCTTTAAGATGTAACAGAAAAAATTACAATCATATTATGTCGATGTACTGATAATTGGTAAACATTAGTTTTAGAACGTTTCTATCAATAGAAATCATAGTCTATGACTGATGTTTCGATATTGTATTTTGCATATAATGCATATAATTTTTATAGCTAAAAACGGGATTAGATAACGAGCACTTTGAGTTTAGGATTGGACGGAGACGATCTTTGGATAATTTATTGTTTTCGATTTCCCAGGAAAATGTCTGAAAAAGCACTTCTCCAATCATGTGTCTGCGCCCAATTTCGAGAGGCTGAATATCAAAACTTGTTTTCTTTAGAAAAAAAAAAAAAAACGATTAGACAAGTACAAAACAACAAATAGGAAAAAAGAAATCAATAATTAAAAGTACGCTATAACTGTAAGACTAAAAGAATATTAACGATATCACAAGAGGTTAAAGTTAACACTCGATTTGTTTACCCGAATGCACTACTTATAACATTGAAACATTAAGTGTAAATAATGAACGCTTTCAATACAATTTAATAAGACTGTTAACATTTTTAGAGACCTCTACAAAACCATGAATTCATGTCTGTTTTTAAAACGAGTAATTAACAGTTTAAAAATGTGGATAAATCTATTTTATAATAACTATAATTAAAAGAAAAGCTGCACGCGATGAATTTATTTCACGACTTAAATTATTATGTGAATTAATCTATAACGAATAATATTTATTATCGGTTCGTTTTAAAAAAATATATACATTGTCGAGCGTAGGACATAACAAATAAATTTAAGTATATTTATTAAATAAAAAATAAATTAATACTAATATAAACGAACTCTGAATATTCATCAGAATATAGAACAAGTATAAAGTTGTGTTTATTTTCAAAAAATTTAAATGCCAAGGTAGAATATGAAAATGTACTCAGATCTCGCACCAAAACATAAATCGCGGGTAGTGAAAAAATACAATGTTAGGATTTTATCGTTGTGACATAGAAATTGATTTGTTTCGATTAACTACATTAATTTATACATATATTATTAATTTAATCGTTTACATTTTTATTTAGTTTTACATTTTATTAAAGCCTCGATTACATTTGAGCGAAACTACGAGTTGCCAGTTGGCTAGTCGGCCAGTGCAAAAGTGATGATTAAACGTAAAACGTTCTACTCGCTCAGTAGCTGCTTTTCTATAGCACGACATTTTGTAGACACAAAAACGCCAGCCAGCGAGTAGCGAGTAAAGTAGCTGGGCTTTCGACTTTACTCGCAAATTGTTTACAATCTGCTAATAGGCTAGTGAACGTGATTGAACCGGGCGAGTCTACTAGCAGATAGTGAATTTGCCGACTAGCAGCTCGTAAACTCGCTCGATGTAATCGAGGCTAACGTTTTTATAGTACAATATTGTATCACATTGATTAAGTTCTAACTTAAAAATAATTATTAAATTCATGGTAATTTGTTACATTCTCGTTAGAATTTTTCTCGTTTCACAATATTGTTTATTTATTTTTTCAACTATTTTACTTTATATAATTATAAAAATTAAAAAAAAAAAAAGGTAGATATATTTTTTTATATTTTATTATAAAATTAATTAAATTAAGCATAAAAAAATATATTATTAAAAACATAATTCTAACCGTTATTTGAGTTGGAAAAGAATGTCTATTCAGTCAATTATTAGCTATGTATCGACTTTGCTTCCCTTGCGTTTGTTTTTACAAACAATTTAAATCATAAACGAAAAATTAAATAACGGTTTGTAGAAACGTATGTACATCTATTGACTATTAATAATTATCTTTTTTTTTTCTCAAATTATAATTAACAAAAATTATTACAATATATTTGTTTATTTAAGTTTGCTATTTTAAATTTTAATGATTAGAATTAGATAAGCAAAGTATTTCATGTTCAATTTAAAAAAAAATATACGAGACTTATTACAGTTTTATCCGGACAATTTCACAAAATCCACGTTCATGGTTTTCCCACTGTTGTTGTGCCGTTCTCGGTCATTGATTTTGGCATTCATCTGGTGTTTGATCATTTGACTTTTCAGTATTAAAATGTGCATGTACCTACTGTATTGTTGAGCCATCGATAAAGCTTTTTCAAATGTTTCGATTCGTTGATTGGGATGTTTAGCATATAAAATCTAAAATTTGAAAAAACACAAGTATTATAAATTTACGTTCATGAGAAATGTTGCAGAGAAATTAAAACAAATATTTATTTAAAAAAATAGAAAATAAATAAACAAAGTAACTATATTAATATTATTTAATAGTTAATACTAATAAATATTGAACAGAATATTATTAAATATATTAAACTATTTTAATACAAACTATTAAATATATTTAAATAATAATAAAATAAAATAAAGGTCTTGCCTTTATGTATAATTAACCCCTATAATTAAGATACTTAATTATAATACTCAAGGCAAGACCTTTATTTTATTTTATTATTGTTTAAATATATTTAATAGTTTGTATTAAAATAATTTAATATATTTAATAATATTTTGTTAGATATTTATTAGTTTATCAAACATAAGACAAAATGATTGATGCAATTACTTTTTTTTTTAAAACACGGAAACACTCGTTCTAATGAAACTTACTTTGTTAATCGAGTCGATACGAGCCTTGATGTGTCCATCCAAAATTAGTTGCATAAGTTCATCTTCTAAATCAGGCAAAGAGGTGTTGAAACACATTGACATTTTTCTCAAATCAGCAGAATCGTACGGACTGTACAAATACAAATTGAATTATTTAAAAATAATTATCATTTAAATATCACAACGTATTTATTTACCAGAAATACTGAATCATAGCTTTGCTTCGTATATTGGAGTAAAGCTGGTTTATGTGAGATCCGATATACATGTCAAGAAGTAAAGTTGGCTAAAATAAAACAAAATTATTAGTTTAAAAGCTATTAACGATAAAAAAAAACAATTTAAACACAAAGGAATGAATGAATATTTATTACTCTTATCCTGTTCAAAATTGTTAAGCAGACTTCGTATTTAGATTCGTAAAACTTGAAAATTGCATCACGTATTTCAGGTTCAAGTTCGAGGAATAATTTGAATGAACTATTTACAACAAAAAATAAATAGATGTTATTATAAATTATATTATTTTAAATATTATTAATATAAAATGAAAACCATTAGACATATTAAAATTAAACAATCATTAAATTTTATAGATTTAAATTTGATAATAAGTAAATTTAGTTTCATAGTAAAAGTTTTAAAATTGAAAAGATTATATATACCTGAGATATTTTCTACAATAGGTGCACAATAAACTTCAAAATATGCCCAATATCTCAAATCATATTTCTAATAATTATTTTTAAATTTTAAATTAATTTCCATCCATACAATCATTCATAATTCAATCATTTTCATGGACGGACTCAATAACTTACTTATTGCAAATAACATTATTTTGAAGTTCTAAACGACTAAAAGTAGCTAATGCACAAAGTCCTCCATAAATAGCAATATCATTAGGTGTCATTACATCGGTAGAATCCCAGTAGTCTAAATTTGTCCGCAAGAAATTCTGAGCAGCTATTTTGTACTTTCGGTTAGCTAGTTCAGCTAAACCTGTCATGCATTTCAGCGTAGAACTGTATGTAGTTTGAAGTTCAGAATTCTAAATGTAAAAAAAATGTAAGATATGTTAATATTTCATTTTAAAATATTAAGATTAAGTATTAATAATTACTTCAGTATAATCTGGTGTAGATTCTGCTTTAATTATATAATTAACAACATGTGACCAATTTTGCAAATATATTCCAACCTATTATAAAGAATAATGTATCATCAATGAAAATATTTTAAATAACAAAATAAGCAAATGGATTAAAAAAAAAACTATTTAATCAAAACAATCAGTATGTACACATATAAATAATAAAAGGATAAAAAATTCAATCTTTAGATTTTTTATTCTAATTATGATACATGATTCGCCTTGCGATATAATCTATTTATTAAAAAAGGTATGAATGATAAAATTGTTCTTGTTTTAAATTTTAAATTTTCAACATAAATTTGAAAATAAACCAAAAATTAATCTTAGAATATTTTATACTCCATTTTTTATTTAAAGAGATGTTGTATTGAAATTGATGGAGCAGTTTTACTAATTGAAAGTATTTATAGGAAGAAAAATATAATTATAAAACCTAATTGAAAAGATCAAATAAAATGTGTACATTAGTTTTAAAACAACTACTAATATACAAAAAGCATACTGTCTGAACGATCTGTAATGCTTTTTGTTTATATTACAACGTAAATATTTAAATAATAAATTTAAAAAGCATTTATATATATTTAAAATGTAGATAAAAATAAACTGTCTTGAAAGAAGTATTTAGAATAATGAAAATTAATATTTAGAAAATGTTAAAATAATTGATATAAATTTACTAATGAGAAAGCACAAATTTTTTTCATTAGTTATTTGATGTGAAATAAAATTTTGTTTCAAATTAATTTAAAAAATAGACATCAATTTACTAATGAGAAAGCCTGAATTTTTTTCAATAGAATTACTTGATGTGAAATATAAATTAGTTTAATTAATTTCAATGTCATTATTTTATGGAATGAAATGAAAAAAAAAAATAAAATTAATGGAATGCAAGAGAAATTGTATACATTTAGAATCAATATTCAATTTTAAACATAAAAATTAATGTTTTTGTAAAACAATTACATAATTAAATGTAGGTTTAAAAACCGTTGTATCATTAAGTAAAGTTAATAGTATAATAATATAATCTTGTATTTTATACATACTTTTATTATGTTGAGACACATTGATATGACATGGGAGGAACTAGTACAATAGTCTCGGGCCTTAGAATAACTTTTGGTCGCTTCAATAAGATCTCCGCAATTGACATAATGGTCACCGATTTCGTTATGACCCCGTCGGATACTTTCTTTAATTGAATTACTTTTGTAATTTTTAAGATCTCCGTCTAGTTTTTCGAGTTTCATTGCAGCTTTTTGGGTGGTAGCCTCAACCCAGTTGGCATTGAAAACTGGGAATCCTGTATCGAAAGAATTACCACCGGTTACATCGGGTAATACATTTCTATAAGACAAAGCAGAAAAAAAATAAAAAAATAAATGAAATAACAATAATAATAATTTGGAGAAACAATAAATACCCTTGACAATGTATTAACTTTTGATGTAAAGCTTGATACAAGTTGGCGTTCATTGTGGTGACGACGTGTGAAATCGCCAGCCGCAAAGCATCTAATCGCAACTTTGGACAATGATCGGCGATATAAATCAGTCTATAAATTCGAGCTAATCCAACGTAATTGTTAGCATATGCCTCGAGATCCTAAAACACAATGATTATAATAATATATATATCGATAGAGCGCAGAACGGCGAATTGTTCACGATATTATAGCGTTTGTCCTTACGTATGAATCAATGTCCACTTCGTAAATTTCTTCCTCGTTGTTATCGTTTTCTTCGGGAGGCGCGTCCACTTGCATTGGATCTATGGCTCCGGCGGCTTGTGAACTCCGCGTAGTAGAGCGCTGAAACGCAACAACAAGTCATAACACGTCAATCGCGGTTCGTTGTTTCTACAAAACGACCGTACAACGTATATAATATACTTACGTTCAGCGATCTTAGTGACGCCATTTTCGGTATACAGCGTCGTACTGCGGGTAAGCGGATGACTCGATGGCGCGAGACCCACGACTCGTTAATATATACGTATGAAACGCGAAACTAAACCGTTCGGAATTTTAAACAAACGTGAAACGCAATACGGCTTGGTGACAAAAAAACTATGTACACGCCACACACTTACGTATTTTGAATTAAACAATATTATGGTAATATCGCGATGACTGACCGTCGACCGTGATGCGGTGTGTTGATAACAGAAACGAGACGGCGATAAGAGCGCGGTCGCGTTTTGGCATACCGTAACCGCGTTAGCCTTGTGTTTTATTGGCTGCGTTTTTGAAAACAAAACAACCGACATTCCCCCAGTACGTTTCAACATAGATTAAGTATACATAGATTTAGTATATTTAATCTATAGTTTCAATATCAGTGTTTCGACGAACAAGTGTAGGCAGTTAAAATATAAAACGGACTGCGTTCGGTAATCATTTATTTTCCATAGAAAACGAATGTCGCGTAGTTTATTATTATGTACGACGTACCTACGTACGGTTTAATTGTTTTTTTGTAATTGTGACGCTTTATTGAAATACGTTTCGGTCACGATCGATCGTTTTGTGCGTGTGTGTGTCGTGGTTATCTGTTAATATTATCGTACGCATTTAAAGAACACTGCGCGGTGTTCACAATGTGGCGCTTCGGTCGAGTTTCAACACACCTATAGAAGATATCGTGGACTAGTTGGAAAACATTATTTTCGATCCGAGGTTTGTGAAATATTGTCTTAAACATTGGCGGGGGTTAAAAGGGGTAAAAATGGTAAAAATCCGGAGCCACTGGAGCTTTGTGGTATTAAATTTGGTCAATAGTTTCGTTTTATATCGCAGAGGGGCATGAGAATCATTATTCAGACCTGGCAATTCAGGAAGGCGTTAGGGGCGATGATTTCGGGGTGAGCTTGTTGTTTATTCGAAAACCTATTTCGGTAAAAACGCCGATAACGACGAGTTATCCGCGCGGCACTCGTTGCGGTGTGAACGCACCGCCGCCGTGGCCGTGTGGTCGCGTGGCCGCCGTGACGGAACGACGGCGACGTGGTCGCGCGCTGCGGACAGTATTCTGGATACCGCGGTCGCAGTAGTCTGTCCGGAGGTCGTTTAAAAAACGACAGTTAAAAAAAGAAATTATTTTCCATGAATTCGTAAACGATTATCATTGGCTGTTCGTTTTTCCAACCGTTTCGGCCGCCGCGGGGCTGCTGGTTTTCCCTTCCGTTTCAGTCTTCGTCGGTTCGCGCGTATGTCCGAACGTGTCCGTGTTTCGAGATTTTTATGCCGACCGCCATCGAATCTCGTTTCTCGGTTTCAAAATTTCCTTTCGCGGCGATGGTAATAGTATTTATCGACGAATAATCGCACGTCTCACGGCGGTCGCGTGGGCGCAACCAAATTATTTCGTCGCTAAAATACTACCGTACCGTCGATATCCGGTGTTTAACGTATTTTTCGTATCGCGTTCGCCGCCGCCGCCGCCGCGTCCGGTGCGTGCGATCCATTACGCGAGTGTAATGGCCGTCGCCTTCGGATTTTCAACGATTCCGTCGAGGCTCGGACGACCGCGACGTCTAATCCAAGCCGGTAAAGGCTTCGAGTGTGCGTTTTTTGACGTCGTCGTTTCGTATCGTATCGCCGCCGCCGCCGCCGCCGCGTTCGGTGCGCGCGATCCATTACGCGAGTGTAATGGCCGTCGCCTTCGGATATTCAACGATTATCCGTCGAGGCTCGGACGACGTTTAATCCAAGCCCCGGCAAAGGCTTCGCGTGTGCGTTTTTTCGTATTTTCCGTCTCGGTCGCGTTCCGCGGTGTTTTTATTCGAGTGTACCAGCACGAAATACGTTGTGAAATGTTTCGGACCCGCCGAATGAAAACGGTCGTCAATGCAGTCAACGACGGCCCGAGGTTAGTGATAATTGTATTACACTTGGCTAGGCTTGCCATTCGTCCCGGTTTGACCGGGACAGTCCCGGTTTTAACAGCATGTCCCGGTGTCCCGGCCGGTCATTAATTTTGTCCCGGTTATACAATTTTATTATTGTCAGTGTCTCGTTCGTCACTGCGAATGTACATACGTGTGTTTGGTTTAACTTGTAATGAATTTTATGAAAAAAATGAATATAGCCGTGTTGATCTTAATAAATGTAGTTTATGTAAATTGTAAACAAATTATATTGGTTAGGTTAGGAAATTTATTATTTTCATTTATTAACTATACGAAAAAAAAAAAAAGGTCATTAATATGATGTCCCGGTTTGGTGATTTTAAAATCTGGCAACCCTATACTTGGCGAGCGTTTAAAATAATTTCGGGGTGAGCTATTGTTTTATTCGAAAACCTATTTCGGTAAAAACGTCGATGACGACGAGTTATCACGGCACTGCCGGCGGCGGCGCGAATCGCGCGAACTTGAATTTTCCGTTTCCAATTCAAGTATTAAACGCGACGCGCGGCACAGTGCGAATGTCCGCCGCTGTGGCCGTGTGGCCGCGTGGCCGCCGTGACGGGACGACGACTACGACGTGGTCGCGCGCTGCGGACAGAACTCTGGATACCGCGGTCGCGGTCGCAAAAATGACCGTTAAAAAAGAAAATTATTTCACACGAATTCGTCAATTCTCATTGGCTGTTGGTTTTTTTAACTGTTTCGGACGACGCTGGTTTTCCCTTCCGTTTCAGTCTTTGTCGGTTCGCATTAATGTCTCTAGGTTCTCCGAACGGGTCCGTGTTTCGAGAATTTTATGCCGACCGCCATAGTCTCGTCTCACGGTTTTCAAAATTTCGTTTCGCGGCGATGGTAATAGTAATTATCGACGAATAATCGCACGTCTCACGGCGGTCGCGTGGGCGCAACCAAATTATTTCGTCGCTAAAATACTACCGTACCATCGCGACATTCGGTGTTCACCGTATTTTTCCTATCGCATCGACGCCGTCGCGTCCGGTGCGCGATCCATTACGCGAGTGTAATGGCCGTCGCCTCCGGATTTTCAACGTGTCCGTCGAGGCTCGGACGACGTCTAATCCAAGCCGGTAAAGGCTACGAGTGTGCGTTTTTTGACGTCGTCGTTTCGTATCGTATTCGCCGTGGTCGGTGCGATCGCCGCCGTTTGTACTATCGATATTCGGTGTTTAGTATATTTTCCGTCTCGGTCGAGGTGCCGCGCCGCCGCCGCCGTTCGCCAAAACGGCTTGTGAATTTTACCGTCCGCCAAAAACAAACGAATTATCGCAATATCGTGGTTCGCGCGAGTAGTGAATAATCGTTCCGTGGTGTTTTTATTCGAATGTACCTGCAGCACGAAATACGTTGTGAAATGTTTCGGACCCGCCGAATGAAAACGGTCGTCAATGGAGTCGACGACGGCCCGAGGTTAGTGATAGATAATATATTATAATATTATATCCATGTAATAAATAAGTACGACCCACCGACGCGTTATGCAAAACTTATTATTATTAAACCCCCGTTAACAACGCGCGTTGAAACTGATAAATTGCGAGTATAGTAGTAGTGAATTTGACGGCCACTCGGTCGAGCGAATGAGGAATGCGACGCTAGGTCTATATTAGCATGGCCGTGTGGCCGCGTGGCCGCGTGGCCGCCGTGACGGGACGATGACGGTGACGCGGTCGCGCGCCGCTGACGGAACTCCGGATACCGCGGTAACGATTCTCGGTAAACAAAAAAACCGTTACGAAAAAAATCACATTCCATGATTCGTGAATAATTCTCATTGGCTGTTCGTTTTTTTAACCGTTTCGGGGGACGCTGGGATTACCCTTCCGCCGTTGCTTCAGTCTTCGTCGGTTCGCGTTTATGTGGTGGGCTTTTCCGAACTGGTCCGTGTTTCGAGATTTTTATGCCGACCGCCATAGTCTCGATACACGGTTTCTAAATTTCTTTTCGCGACGATGGTAATAGTATTTATCGACGAATAATCGCACGTCTCACGGCGGTCGCGTGGGCGCAACCAAATTATTTCGTCGCTAAAATACTACCGTACCATCGCGACATTCGGTGTTCACCGTATTTTTCCTTTCGTATCGCCGCCGTCGCGTCCTGTGCGCTATCCATTACGCGAGTGTAATGGCCGTCGCCTCCGGATTTTTAACGTGTCCGTCGAGGCTCGGACGACGTCTAACCCAAGCCGGAAAAGGCTTCGAGTGTGCGTTTTTTGACGTCGTCGCCGTTCGCCAAAACGGCTTATGAATTTTACCGTCCGCCAAAAACAAACGAATTATGGTAATATCGTGGTTCGCGCGAGTAGTGAATAATCGTTCCGTGGTGTGTTTGCTGTTGTGAAATGTTTCGGACCCGCCGAATGAAAACGGTCGTCAATGGAGTCGACGGCGGCCCGAGGTTAGTGATAAATGATAATATATTATAATATTAAATCGATGTAATAAATAAGTACGACCCACCGACGCGTTAATGCAAAACTTATTATTATTATATATTATTATATTAAACCGCCGTTAAACAACGCGCGTTAAAACTGATAAATTGCGCGTATAGTAGTAGTGAATTCGACGGCCACTCGGTCGAGCGAATGAGGAATGTGACGCTAGGTCTATATTAGCGTGGCCGTGTGGCCGCCGTGACGGGACGACGACGTGGTCGCGCGCCGCGGACGAAACTCTGTTTACCGCGGTAACGATTCTCGGTAAACAAAAAACCGTTACAAAAAAAATCACTTTCCATGATTCGTGAATAATTCTCATTGGCTGATCGTTTTTTTTAACCGTTTCGGGGGACGCTGGGATTACCCTTCCGCCGGTGCTTCAGTCTTCGTCGGTTCGCGTTTATGTCTGCAGGTTCTCCGAACGTGTCCGTGTTTCGAGATTTCTATGCCGACCGCCATAGTCTCGTTTTACGGTTTCTAAATTTCTTTTCGCGACGATGGTAATAGTATTTATCGACGAATAATCGCACGTCTCACGGCGGTCGCGTGGGCGCAACCAAATTATTTCGTCGCTAAAATCCTACCGTACCATCGATATTCGGTGTTTAACGTATTTTTCCTATCGTACCGCCGCCGTCGCGTCCTGCGCGCGATCCATTACGCGAGTGTAATGGCCGTCGTCTCCGGAGTTTCAACGTGTCCGTCGAGGCTCGCGGACGACGTCTAATCAAAGCCGGCAAAGGCTTCGAGTGTGCGTTATTTGACGTCGTCGTTTCGTATCGTATCCGCCGTGGCCGGTGCGATCGCCGCCATTTTGCCGTGTTACAAGTTGCGTGAAAACACGGCTCGGCTGGTAAAAATATAACTCTATTTTTTGTCGTTTCGTTTCGATTTGTGCGTGTGAAAAATTCGCGATCGCTTAAAACGGGCCGGCCACAATGGGTACATCACATTCGTTCATTATTGTATTGCGATGGCGCCACAAACAAGCCAATATTTGAGGTAGGTTAGGTTAAGTTTATTATTACAATAATAATATGATTCATTTGTATACATATATTCAAACAGCCATCTTATTTATGTTTCGGTCGTGCCAACGAGGCAATATATTATTATTATTATTATTTAAGTACATGGTTATTGAAATTGTAAGTATATTACACTGAATAATTACAATTTTTTTTACCTATTATTGAAACATTAGTACCTTGATATTATTGAACATATTGTATTATCTGTGTGTAACGTATACATCGTAGACAAAAAAGTAGTAACGGTTTTATTTTATTTTTTAAATTATAATATAATAAAACGTGACGCGTTGCAGTGTGAACGTTCCGCCGCTGTCGCCGTGTGGCCGCGTGGTCGCGTGGCCGCAGTGACGTAATGACGACGAGGTCATTGACCGTCACTGCGCCGCGGATAGAACTTAGGTATATAAACGGTACTACATACCGCGGTCGCGACAGATTTTCGTAAAATGGCCGTTAAAAAAAAATCATTTACCACGATTTGTGAATTTGCAATGGCTGTTCGTTTTTTTAACCGTTTCGGCCGTCGCGGGGGGACGCTGGGATTACCCTTCCGCCGTTGCTTCAGTCTTCGTCGGTTCGCGTTCATGTGGTGGGCTTCTCCGTACGGGTCCGTGTTTCGAGATTTTTATGTCGACCGCCATAGTCTCGTTTTACGGTTTCAAAAATTTCGTTTCGCGGCCGATGGTAATAGTAATAATTATCGACGAATAATCGCACGTCTCACGGCGGTCGCGTGGGTGGAACCAAATTATTTGTCGCTTAATTTACCACCGTACCATCGACATTCGTTGTTCACCGTAATTTTCCAATCGTATCGCCGCCGTCGCGTCCGGCGCGCGATCCATTACGCGAGTGTAATGGCCGTCGCCTCCGGAGTTTCAAAGATTCCGTCGAGGCTCGCGGACGACGTCTAATCCAAGCCGGTAAAGGCTTCGAGTGTGCGTTTTTTGACGTCGTCGTTTCGTATCGTATCCGCCATGGCCATGGTGCGATCGCCGCCATTTTTCCGTGCTACGAGGTGCGTGAAAACACGGCTCGGATGGTAAAAATATAACACTTTTATTTTCGTTTCGATTTGTGCGTGTAAAGAATTCGCGATCGCTTAAAACAGAATAGGTGCATCGCATTCATTCGTTATTGCATTGTGATGCTGCCACAAACAAACCTATGGTCGAGGTAAGGTTTATTATTATAATCATAATACCTAATATGATTCATTTGTATATCTTATCCAAACGGCCGACTTGTTTATGTTTCGGTCGTGCCAACGAGGCAATATATCATTATTATTATTATTTACGTACAATGTACATGATTATTGAAATAATTAGTATATTACATTGAATAATTACTATTATTTTCTCTTATTATTGAAACATTATTATCATGGTATTTACCAGATTGTATTATCCGTGTGTAACGTATACATCGTAGACGAACAAAATAGTAATGGTTTTATTTAATTTTTTAATTTTAATACGCATGTATACTCGGTGGCACAACTAGGCTAAATTGGGCCCGTGTGAGTGTGTGTGTGCGTGTGGGAAAATATAATAATAAGAATAACACTAGTAGGTAATAGGTTTATAGTTGTAACTGTTATATTATTATATATTATGCTTATATACCACCAGAGAACATCAGACTCCACAGGACTACGTAACAGTCACTCATTATTGTATAACTCGTGGGGTACTTTTATGTATTTATATTAATAGACTTAAAATACTTATTACTATTTACTGGACTCGATTACAGTTATTGTTGCCTAAGAGTAAGTTGTGGGTATTTCGCTCCCGAGCTACGGTATTTTTATATTCACAGGGCCTAAAACCCTGCCTGAACATATTATATTTAACGGGTAAACCCCTGCCACCCCGTTACACTAGGGTTTTATTATAGTAAATTGGATAAAAAAAAATGTCAAAACTGTTTAAAATCATAAAAATTGTGTATATATATTTATATCACAACAATAATAAGCGACGTCGCGCGTCTACAAATCGGGCTTGTCGCCCTTCGCCGGCGGCTTGCTGACCACCGCCAGGTAACAGAAAGCGCCGCACTTGGGCACGGGCTGCGCGGCCAGGAACGCTCCGCCGTCCGGCGACTGTCTGTGCAGCATCGGCTTGTCCGCGTCGTCGTCCTGCTGTTCGCACGACATGCCGCCGCCTCCCTTGGAGTCCTTGCCGGCGCCGGGCGCGGCGCCGGTCAACAAGTACGTCATGTTGTTGAGCGGCGCCGACGGCGGGTACTGGTTGAACGGCGGCCGCAGCTCACCCTCCTGGACCGCGGTGACCAGGTGGAACATGAAGTCGTTGCGGAGCTTCATGTCGGCCGCGGTCTTGTTGCTGGCCAACAGTTTGTGCACCCACCGGTTCACGTTGTGTTTGTCTGATAAAAACACGATGATAATAATAATTATAATAATAATACTCGGCGAATAGCAGGGGGTGAGTGAACGGGGGTATATTGATGTCTCTCGTCTCTCGCGGGGTCGATTTCGAACGATTTTTATTTAATTTTCCACTGTTTTATACTTTTTTTTTAGAAAAATTTTAAATTCAAAGCAACTAGTCACTATAACGGGCGGCTTAGTCCGGCCCCTTGATGTCTTTTTTCGTTTTTATTATATTCTCGTCGTATAAACTTATTGTGCAAAATTTTGTTTTCAATTTAGATCAAAATTTAACTAAAATTTGTTTATAATTTAAAAATCTGAAACTAGTGCGTCGAGTTTAAGTCGAAATCAATTTTAATAGATTAATTCGTTAATCCCGGGTCTTGGTAATATTAGTATGAGACACTTAAATATTATTTAAATTAGTTAATACCCGACACCAGACGGAAGTGAAAGCAGACGAGAAAAAGAGGAAGACCGAAGATTATAGGGTTGAATGTGAGTTAAATGATAGAGAGAAAAAGATATTATTGTATGTATTTAATTGCAAACGTGTAAGTGTACATAAGTAGTACTTGCCTTGTGCCGTTTTCAAGTTTTGCATCGAAGTCTTCAACAGGAACAGGTTATAGTTCATGTCGTAGTTCAGTTCGGTTGAATCGGCCATTTTGTATAAAAGTTATTCTTTAAAGATTTTACTTTTAATTATTTTCTTTGCGCGTCGATGTCGTGTGGCTTTCTTTAATACGAATGATGATATACTAGTATGTCTACCTTTCGTATTCGATTGTTTTTATACTATTTGTTATTCGATATTACCTAGTGATTATAATAATTTAGATATTTTTATACATTAATAACTCACAAACGTTAAGTTGCAGGCTCGAATTTTCAAACGGATTGGTTTACCGTGAATAATTTATATCGGTAATTTACCAGTGATGTCAATTGGTTGAAAATTATGATTATAAATATAGAGTTAATGATTAAATAGGGTTTTTTTAAACATCAGCCACATAATTATTCCACCTCTTTCCTCCTACGTCTACTACCGGTCATTAGATTTTGAAAAAAACATAATATTAGTAGTATAGATTTAACGTGTTACCGACGACGACGTTTTTCGTAATTTTAACTCTCTTTCGTATTATTGTATCGAGTTTCATGCCATAAATTGATAATTCTTTCGTCGAACACGTTTTTTTAACACAAAACTTATGTGTAACAGCGTCTAATACGAATCCATTTGTGTTTTTATAAGCGAGTACGTGTATATTATAGTTACTCGGTGTGTGTATAGGTAACAACACGCGACAGACGTTTTCGTCGCGTAGGACTTTTTTTCTTCTTAAACAAGACTTATAGTCAAAGTTTAAATTTTTCACCACCGATATCGCGCGCGTTCGCGTACAGAACCTGCTCAAAAGTAATGAAAAAATAGTTCCAAACAGTCTAGTCCCCGCCCTGCGAATAGACAGCGCACGGTCCACACGTTTTCAAAGTGATTTATATGTGGTGCGTATACTGTGAGCGCGAAACGAAAGTTTGAGTCGACGGAAATCTTATTAAGAAGTAGACGACGAAAAAAAATAAAAATAAAACGTTATAGTGAAATTCCGTGTTCCGTCGTAGGACATATTTTTGTTTTCGATTTTACTCGTTGCAGAATCGCATTTAATTCGACGGTCCCTGTGGTTGGTGACGTATACAAAATATTTCTTCAACGTGTCTTCAACGTTATCTTTAAGTCCGTAAAAATTAAAAAGTAGCTTAACTTTTTATTTTTTCCTTTTTTTTCGCTCTTATAATTACAACCAATTAAGCTTGCAGATTGTCGTTTTTTAGTTTTTTTTTATACGCTTATCAACTCGAAAGTTTTAGTTTTTGTCTCGCCGTGTCTTGGGAAAAAAATGATTACAGTATACGCTGGCTTTATTATTTAAGTCGAATCGCCTTAAAAAATAAAACTTTACCAAATATTTTCACGTGACAGCTTCTTCTTTAGATGCACTGTTGTGCAAGTTTGTACGGATATTATTGTTTCTTTTTTCGAATTTCCCCGTATTTATAACATGATGTATACCTACACTTATGTCACGCGGTTTGCACCATATACGGATAAAATAACGTCGGTGCACATGTACAACAAGACGCATATTATTATAAACAGTATATTATTTATATATATATGAATGCGGTGAATACAACTCGAAAAAAGTGTGTTTTCTATATTATGTTATGTCCGTTTCGGCGTGTAAAACGCTTAAAACATGATAATTGTCTGCATGAGTTTTTTTTTTTGTTCGTTTACATAATAATAACACGATATTATAATCTCCTAATACTAATTTTGTACGGTAAAAAAAACTTAACTATATAACTTCGTAGTTTCGTTCGATGAAAAATACATAAAATTTAAGTATATAACGAACATCGGGCAATATTTATGTACAGAAAAAAATATTTATACGTATATATATATATATATATATATAGGTAAATTATATATATATATATATATTTATAATATGTATATTTTTGTCGTACTCCTTGTAATCGGGTATCTACATGTTAAATATCAATATAACTATAACAATAATAATAATAATAATAATAATTATAATTATAATAATAATAATTACTCTTTTAAAACTATATATGCATATATATATATTATGTATATCATTATTTATAAATAACATTTACAACCATGTATTGTATAAATTTAAGTATATAGACTCGCTTGTGTAGTAGTAGTTGTACAAATATTATAAACGCCTACGTAACAATAAGATGTCGTGTTAACATATTCTGACTACACGTGTAGCATAAAAAAATAATGTAACATATTATAGATAATATATATATATAGATCTGACGAATAATCAACAATATCGAACGTTTAACAAACTAATTTTGGTAGTAAACTGCGTCGCAATGAAATTATTTTTGCTATTTGAGCTTTTTGACTTTTTTTTCAATTTCAATTTTCTATTATCGTAGTCGTACGGCTACGGGGGAACGAATATAGAATAAAATAGACCCGCGACGGGGGGGGGGACGCGATAGTTAATATAAGTAATGTTTAATATATGTATTAAATACGAAAAAAATGTCATCCTTTTTTTATTATTATTTTATTAAGAGTTCACTTACTGCGTATACAAATCGGGGTTCGAATGTAAATAATAATTATTACACGCGGTCGAAACCTGTGATATGTCGGCATTGATATAATAATACGTATAATATTAAATCGGCCGTCGAATCTATAGTGTTTGCGGTGGGTCGGTATGACGTCACATGCCTGTTAGTTTTTTACGTCCTACGCGCGTGCGACGATTATTATTATTATAAAACTCGAGTGTTTTTCGATCTCGTGGATTTTTCGTATCGATTCTGTCGGAAAACGCGTTTTTTAATCGGCGTTTGTTTTACAAATAATATTTTTTGTCTGTCAAGTGATACGATTAAACGATTAATTTATGTTATGTTTAGATTTCAGGTACTCTGACGGTCGTCGGTAATGCTCTTGAAACGATCAAGTCGCACTGGAAGTTTGAAATAGTTTGTCGACAGCGATCGGATTGTGTGTAGTACATTCGGAAAAATAATGATTCCGATGGCAACGAAATAGGTACCTAATTATCGTGTTTATCGTCGAGAGAAGTTTTCGCGGAGGAGGGAAAAAGTGTGCGCGCGGACTCGAAACCGTCGTCGAGTAGGAGAAACGCGGTAATTATTTATTATGTTTTGTAATTTTATAAATATTTTAATGAGATGGATGGACGAGCGATATGACGATCCGACGACGTGGAAAACATACGCAATCGTGTAAAAGTGTTTACTTTTGACTATTTTTTCCCTTCGAAATCGTTAATAAATTGATTGGACGGCCGTCCTCCGAGTTTGGTTTTCAACCGCGCACGGGCGCACATGTACGATTTATATTAATCGAATCGATTTGGTGTGATCGCGTTGGATATTATCCATCGTAGCTGTGGCGGAACTAGATTCGCGGAGGCACTATTGCTAGGACAGAATTTTATACATTTTAAAGAATTTTTTTTATAATTAAATTAATTGTAAAAATTAGTTCAATCAAAAGGGAATTACATTTTAACATTTCTATACCCAGTAAAAGTTTTATTTTATTTTTATACGCATTTCGAGTTAGGTTTGACTTTATTGAGTAAAATGTCATATTTTTTAACTAAATATAAACTGAAGTTTAATTTTTTAAATTGTAATTTTCCAAGTTGAATCGTTGGAGGCCCCTCGTGCGCCTCGGCTCGTGTGAAATAACACCTTTATCTATGTGTAGTTCCGCCACTGCGTCGTAGTAATATTTACCGAGCATATTAACTGTGATTTGTGTTGGTAACTATAGTTTTGTTCAGCGAGAAATGATTTCCATAGAGTGAGAAACGTGTAAGTGAACTCTCTATCCGTCGGTATAAATCGAAACGTTTGCTTCTCGTTTGTTTTGTTATTGGTACATATCGCATTATCGTGTCCGTAAATCTAACGGTCGAAATAATGAAATCGTGTTTTACAGAACTCTGACGTGTTTAGATTTTCAATAATAATAATAATAGCTCGTAAAACCAAAATTTAGGAGGAGATAACGTCAAATTTGTTTTGTAAAATATCTTCTTAGACATGAGTAAACGTATATAAAGTCTACGACTTCTTTGGGTATCTATATTCTATATATCTCGAAAATATTCTGTTTTTCAAATTTGGAATTATTGTAATAATTTCAGTGTAAATTATGTAAACTGCGAATGTCGACTATTTCGGCCAGTAGATAAACGAACACGGTATACTTGCGCGCGGATATCATATATTCTAATGTCGTGTTAAATTATTTTTTATTTTAGTAATCGTTATAAAAATTAATTTTTTTTTACAATATTTTTTACAAACCAAATGAACACAAGAACGTGATATACATACTGATATATACTTTATAATTTTTGTTTTTGTTTTGTTTTTGTTTTTTCAAAACGTGTCTGATGATTATCACCGATAGAGAACATAGTTTGAGTAATTTTTCATTTTTTTTTTTTCACGCCAAAGCGTGTGAAATTGTTTCACAAAACTAATCATATAACGGCGACATTTTTTTTTCCCGAGTATTTCCCGTCGTTTTTCTTTCTTTAATATCACCTTTAAGCTCTCGTTTAGTCTATAGAAAAACCTTTACATTAATTTTGTTTTCAAACAAATAAATCAAATTAAAAATATCGAAAGAGAGAGACGCGTTGGCCGCCCGTATTGTATACGAGTTTTCGAAAAGAGGTAATTTCACTTTATCAATACACGTGTATGTGTTTGTATATTATTGGACTACCTCGAAAATAATAATCGTTTTCTCACATGGATCCACGTGTGGTATAAACCCCCTCTGTACATTTATATATGTATTATAATTCCGTTTTGTTTTCGCTATATCGCTATATGGCTCATATCAGGCTGAGGCGTATGGATCCTGTAGACGAGGCAGTCCGTCCGTTAAACATCAGGTGGACTTGAGTTTGCGGCGTCTTCGAGCCCACGAGTTTTTCGGCACGTTGAACGATCGCCTCGTCGAGTAGGTCCCGAACACCGTCGATTGGTTGGATGACGTCGTGGAGTCATTTTCCCCGTTCGAACCCTGTTGATCCTCGAATTTCGAATCGGCTCTGAAAAACACGACGAGTATATTAAATATAACCAAATTATTATTTTACGTCGGCGCGTATTTCTCTGGAACGCGTGGTTTTCAAAATTTCACGAGGCGCGCGATATTCGTCGATACATCCGGGTTTTAATTTTGGTCAGACAAAAGTATAATTGTTGCTCTCGTCGTAGAACTATAGGACGAGTAGAGAAAATTACTTACACTAATAATCAGACGTGTTAAGAGGAGTAAAAATGAATTAAATTGTTTATGTTTTAATTAACTAAATAATTGGCATATCCGATAATTAAACGAATACGTTTTTAAAAAACAAAAAAAAAATAAAATAAATCTAACGTATTTTGTAAATTTATTTGTACACGTCGTTAAGACTTGGACGTGTTTCGTTTAGAATAAAAGCAAATGATAAATTATAACGATTTAGTTTTCCATGAGTTTTAGCGAAGCGAAAAAAAAAAGACAACGACGCAATTTATTATTATAATTCACTTTTACTTTGTAAACACTTGTTTAGTTTTTCCCTCTCCGTTTAAACACAAATATCAACAAAAATCGAATGATTTCCGTACCAGGGATAAAACGGGAATGGACATTTTTTACGAACAGAAATCAATCTCTCGATGGGTTGGTGGTCGGGTTGGAAATCAGTCGAAACCGGTTCAAATTCACACGTTTTTACTCGTCGGTCGTTTTATCTAAAACAAACATAATATTATAATATTGCACCTATCGATGGGCCTTTTACCGAGTCCTTGCGAAAACAAAAGGAGAGACAACGTGTGCAGCGTTGAGCGGAACAGAAAATGTGTGTGGTTTCGAACCAGGTACTTTCGATAATGCGTCGAATCGCCCTTACTTATGGTTATTACCTCTGTCGAGGAGTTTTCTTACTGTCCGTAATTAATACCGAACGTAGCGGGGCGCAACACGGAAAACCGGTAATTACCGGGTCAACACTAACGGTAATTACCTTAAATAATAATACTCGATAAATGCGGAAAAACGAATTACCCGCGGCGGTCGCGAGTACACCGAGTTTTTAACGCCGAGTAGTTTATTATCTAATGGGTTTAGTGTGAAAAGACCGGTCGTTTGGTGTTTAGTTTTCCTCTCGCGTCATAGAAAATCGTCGTCGGAAAAAAAATAAAACAAAGAGAATTCGAACGCTATATCGTCTGGTACAGTCTATTTCAAAACTATTGTTTGTTTATTATTCCCCCCCCGATTGATCGTAATACGTTTTTAATTAGTTTCAGTTTGAAGAGCTACTGCAGGACGTCTCTCTCGAAATCGGATGATCAATCGACGAGCGCGCGCGCGCGCACATAAATCGCGTGTATGGTCCGAGAGAACTCGCGAAACGGCCGCCCGGCGAAATAAAAGGTGACGTTATGAATTATTATTAATATTATTTTGTTATTTGCCGCGTAAAAAGGACGTGAGAAAACCGTGCGCGCGAGAATATTCGTGTAATTTATAGGGATCGCGACGACGACGCGGATAAATCACGGCGCGTCGTTTTCGTGCAATTTATCTCTCGCGATTTATCTCGGCGGGCGCCTGTCATTGTCGCCGAATCGATTGCGGATCGGACATAAATTATCATCGCCGCGCACTAGATTCCGGTATCGTGTACAATAATTATCAAGCAATTTTTTACGGCCCGCACAAACGTGGTTAATTTTTGCGTTTTATTTTTGTTCAATCATATTTTTCGTATGATTTTCAATATTATTTAATTCTTTTTTTCTTTATAAATAAAATATAATCTAATCTAATCTGCTTATACCAGATAGAAGTTATATAGTCGGTTTAATCTATAAAATTATTATTATTATCTAGTCGGAGTAGAAAAATTAACTAATAAACTGCAGGCCCCCAGAAATCGTATTAATTTACAAATTAAAAAGGTTGCCGACCCCGGGTTTAAATAGTTGTTAACTCGAATTGACGATTTCGTGCATGTACTCTTACCTAAGTTGTGTTTGTTGATTAAATGGACTCGTTTTTCATCGACTCGATGAAAAACGAGTCCATTTCATCAACAAACACACAACTACACGATCGTGTTTTGTATTATTATTGTTATTCGTGCGTTTAACTCGCCCCCGTCCGTCACTTTCGATCCGCCCCCGACAGATAACATCGCGGGGGTGGTGGTGGTGGTTATAGGCTGTTGGGAAATAGTTTTGGAATATTGATTTTCGGCGGCCGACTGTGTTTCGCGCGGTCTTAACGCGCGCGCGGTGTCAGAACGCGGACTTATCGACTCTGGAATATATATCGAATTTATAGATAATTTAAAAATTAATATCGTTCCCATATTATAATTTTATCGTAAATAACTATAGTTATTAAATATTATAATATTACACTACCGTTTTTGAAATGTTTATAATCGATTACTGCATGACAATAAGGGTTTAGACCTGTAATCGAACGTGCGAGGGGGAAACTCGAAAACTATTTGAGCGGGGAGACCCCTAGATTCCCACCTGTTGAATCGATTTCCGAGTAAACAGCGAGTGCGATTTCGTCTTAGGGGCTCTCCTACACATTGTCTTGACGTGCGACGCAGTCGTATACGCGTTGTCGACGACAAACTGCCACGGCCCGGAGGAGAAAGTTGCCCGAACACGTGGACCTTTGCCGCGTCGACGAGGTGATCCGAGCGTGTTTTATTGTTGTAGCTCGGAGTCCGACCGGTCAAAGGTCGACGGCGGCGGCCGTGTCCTTTGTCGTTTCGGGGCCGAGACGAGTTCTGATGGCGTTTCACGTTATCCGTGAAATTATATCACACGTTGTAGTAATACGACCTTTTCTTAAGAGAATTCTTTTTGATTTTTTCTAATCGTACAAATTTGTTTTCAGACGAACAAACGACGAAAAGACGTCGGTTCCAATCGATTCTTCATCACAACCTAACCGATCGATTGTACCTGCCGTGTTGTTCAACGTCGAACCGAATCCGAAGTGGACTAAGAGGTATGTGAAATAAATATAATAAAGACTTGAAATCTAGATGGGGCTAAAATCGTTTTTAATCTAATTCGCCGTCCGACTTTCCGTTTCGTTTGGTTAGGTTTAGTCTTTCACAACTCTGGTTCGAATCTCCCAACATATTATTATATATAGACATAGTGACACTCTGAACATTTATCAGACCCTGGTATGAACGAATAGTTCATTCGAGAGACTTACAATTTTACAGCGAATGTCCCCGAAACACGCGAACAGTTTAAAATTCTTTGGTATACGCTTAAAAATTACGAAACGCTTGCATTAATATTTATCGGTGTACTTTGTAATGCTCGTTTGAAAACAAAAACGTATCGATTTATAATAAACTATAAAACCGCGTATAGACGACGACGTTTGGAAAATAGCTTCTAAGTCTTCTTTTGGATCGTTTTTAACCCGGTATAAATATCGCAACGAAGTCGCGGTTCGTCCGTTATCGCCGTAGCTTATATGTTTATTATAAATCTCGACCGGCAATCCGCCCACCGTCGAAAAACGTTACCGACACAACAAACCGTTAATGACTCGGAACGTTTTTCGACGGTAAACATATTTTTAAAACGCGCACAAGTACCAAATAGACTGCGACAAAACTCGCGGCGTCGTATATTACGTATATTACGGTCGGGACAACGAATTTATTGAAAAACGTAATATTGTTGTTTAGTATTCGACGAACCAATGAATTTCATTTCGATTCCGAGTGAATTTCTCGAGAAATTTTACACTCTAATTGCGTTGAAAAGGAGTTTTAAAATATTTTAGTGCGTGTTAAACACGTAGTGATTTCAGTCTAATTCGTTCGAAATTGAGCAGGGTCGCGTTGAAATTAACGAATATTATAATAGGTTTTTTTTTTTCACCGGTCGTTAGATGCTGTTGTACACTTTTCGAACCGAATAATATTATTACAGTGCACGACGCGCGGTAGTGTAAATATTTTAATAACAATCGCTAGAGTAATATAAAAAAATAAATGCTAAACCAACGAATTACGCGTGTTGTATAATTTCGAATTTCGTAGAAGTTAACGAACCTCTTCGCATTTAAACAATTTTTCTACCGTGTCGTATTCGCGAGATTCGAAAGTAGGTATAAAATATGCCTGTGTTCGACGCCGAGACACTGCCGAGCGGTTTCTGCGAAATTGAAAATAAAAACACAGACCTCGTCGTCGCCGTCGTCCCCTAAAAAGTTTCGTTTTTCAATAATGTCGCGGAACCAACAACCAACTTTTTCAATATTCTCCTCGATATTCCCATTCGTATTTCGCGGGCGAACGCTTTGGGAAAAGAACGCGTTATGTTTCGCAATTATAGACGAGCGCGTAGATTTTAATAAACCCAATAGTAAAACGATAATAATGAATACGACGATCCGCGGCCGAATTCGTCAAAGCGATGAAAATATATTTACATTGAATGATATTTGACGACTCGTATTTGTTCCTCCAATTCGGTGATTTTTTCATTGAGCTTGACGTTTTGATTGTAATATTCGGTCACGAGATTCGACAACCGGGACGTGACGTCTTTCATCGTGCTATCTGAAAGCACAAAGAACGCGACAGTCGTTATTATTTCGAGAACGCACTGATATTACATTTGATTAACATACGAATGCGATTAAACGGCATTTAACAATCATAAATAAATACTTATAAATCGTAATGTTAGGCGTTATGATGCGTTTTTAGTTATGCGTACGTTAGAGTATTTCAATAATAATTATTATATTAGTAGAATGCGTTTAGTATGATTATAATTTATAACAATATATAATATTTGGTAGTAGTTGCA
Source organism: Drepanosiphum platanoidis (assembly GCA_948098885.1). Taxonomy (NCBI): domain Eukaryota; kingdom Metazoa; phylum Arthropoda; class Insecta; order Hemiptera; family Aphididae; genus Drepanosiphum; species Drepanosiphum platanoidis. Next base: position 10,815,644 of record OX402539.1, read on the forward strand.
GTAGTGACGGCGGGAGATATGTTTGCGGTGGTTTAGATTTATTTATAATGAACATATCCCGCGGTACTCGCCGAATTCGATAACCGAATAACAATATCGGTTTAAGTTGCAAAAAAAAAACAACCATAATTATTGATATATTTTCTACTGGAGGTGCATTTGTACGAGCGATTTGTGTTTGTTGAGACAGTGTAGGGCGAATTGTAATTAACGATTACAGTTAAATTTTATAATCATTAATCACTACTAAAAATAATGTAATCACAAAAAAAAATCGAACGATTAAAATAATAATTCAATCATAGTATTGATTACAAAACGTATTGATTTGTAATCACGATTAATCCTTCGTTATTAGAAATTTCTTGATTTTATTTTACATCTAGTTTACAAATAATTTGTAATTTATTCTTCATGAATTTTAACATTCAAATCGATACCTAATTATTTTTCTGATAAGTAAACATTTATTTTATTACGGAACAAATATATTCGGTCATCTTTATTATAATAATTATTATCGGGGTAAATTTAAATATACTAATGAATTAATTTAACAGTAATATAGGTCACGTGATGGCAAAATTAACGATATAATAATAAAAAATCATATAAATAAATTCACGGCGGTGATGATTAACGATTACAAATGTAATCACCATTATTAATTATTTTGAAAAATGATTATAAACAATTGAAAACTAACGTAATCGATTGAATCAACCGTAATCGATTACGTATTTGAATCATAAAATAATCGATTGCGCCCAACACTGGTTTCGTCCATAGACGATAAAATCGTAATAGAAAACGAAAAATTCGCGTTGAAACGATAGGTTTTAAATAAGCCGCCGCGCCGGTTAAAATCGATATTTTATTTTATCGTGAAAATCCATTATGTCATAAAATCGTTTGTGGAAAATAACGAGCAATTCGAATCGTCGGCCGAGAGTATCGCGAGGGGACAATAATATTTAGAAAAGTCGAGAGAATCTCTGTTGGTCATTTCATAATTTCGATACACGCGTAGGGATAAAACCAGCGGCGTAGATTGAATTTTTTCCCGGGGGGTTGTTTAAGAGTCTATTCGTAATCACAGGTCAACAATTTAAATAAGTTATTTTATTAATTTTAATTTGTATATAAATATATTGTCATGTATATTTTTAATGAAAATATAATTATTTTACTATAATATGTAAGTACATAATATGATAATTAAATATCTGGGGGGGGGGGGGAGTGGAAACCCCTTACACCCCCCCCCCCCAGTAACTACGCCACTGGATAAAACATAATATACAGTTTATTAAAATATGTCCACCGAGCTCGCCGCAGCCAGTCGCTAGCGTCCGCCGTCTCCGGGCACATTCATTATTCATAGCGTTCATTATGCGGCGTACGTACAATAATATCACATGAATTAAAACGATAACAATAATAATAACAATAATACGTATTCATTGCGTTTTAATAAAACAATCGAAACGGGCTGCTGCGCGCGGGTGCACGTACGAAATGCTCGCGCGAGTAAAGCACACGGCGATTCCATTAACGCGTTACTCTCCGTATTATAATAATTATAAATGTAGTCGCTGCACTGTCGCGCGTTTCCTGCCGACAGACAATGGCCTAAACGCACGCGACGTTATGATTTATCGCCGTCACACGCCCGAGTTCCGAGTATTCCCGCGGGGAGGGAGGCGGAGATCGAGGCACGGATTAAGGGGACTTGGTCCTGTCTAAAGCTCCCGTAAAATTTTACACGTCAGCGTCCGTCGAACGCGATAATATGCTATTATTTTAAATTCGTTTGTAATAAATCACGCTCTTTCGGTCTATTTTCCGAGTCATCAGACGATACGACGTTTGTTCGATCCCGGTCGAATACATTTTTTTTTTTTTTAGTTTTACTCGTATTAGAGGTACCTATAATAGGTTTTTTTGTCTGGCGATGATCGCGATTTGATCGTTGTTGCGCGATAGTTTATTATTAAGGAAACGAAAGTTTGAAAATAATCGATCGCGCGAATTTGTCGAATCAAATATTTAATCAGCTTCAGTGTAAAATAAAGTCTCGCAGTGTTGCATAATTAATAATATTATTTAATCGAAAAGCTTCGTAAACTTTCATTGTATTATCGGCACGACATCGCGCGTGTGTGTAAAAAAAAAATCATCTTAGTTGGTATTATCTACGTTTGAAAAGTATTTTTCTTCTTCTTCTTCTCGGCGCTCTCTCGACGAGACCGACTTTGGCGATATTATTTTCACGCACACCACCACCACCTACGGGCCCGTAGCCGGAGAGATTTTTTTTTGTCGAAAAGGGTTTGATAATAAATCGAATCGTCTTGTAAAAAAAATTTAAAAATCCTTTGACATATATATTATAATAAACGAGTAGTACAAATTGTATTTATATTTTTAAATTACTATATATTTCGATTATTAAGAAAAAAATAAGGTGAACAAAATTTGTTTTATTACGTATTGCGTCCGTTTATCTCAAAGAATATTTAAAAAAATCGAAAACGTCCGAGAAGTTGGTTTTTTTTAACAGAAAATTTCGGACGTTTGTAGGCGAATCGTCCCCAAAACCACAGCCTTCACCCCCGCAGATCTCACGTGCGAGATCGCGACATATCGTCCGCCACGATCGCATGCTGTGATGCGACGTACAAACTTGCGTGAACTGTTTTTTGTTCGGTTTGAGCAGATAGTTGGCCGATAATTTCGATCTCTTGAGCTTGGGCGGCTTCCGGTTGGAAGTCGGCGACTGCTGCTGCTGCTGCTCGGGCTGCGGCGGCGGCGGCGGCTGCGGCGGAAACGCCGGCACGCGTTTGTCGTCCCTGTCGTTGGCCAGTCTTATGTATCCTTCCACTCCTCGGTTGGGGGATACCAAGTGGCTGTAGTCTGTATAATATTCATACGTGTATTGTAGGTATATGCGCGATTCGGCGGCCTGGGGCGAGTAAAACGGAAGCAATCATCGATCGACGTTCTAGCCGATCGCGAGCGGTAGTCGTTATTTTTTGAAACCATAACACGAAAAAAAAATTCCCTCATCCCAAATATCGTGACGCTATAATGACGTTTCTTCGATTCGCAACGCTCGATCAATAGTAAAATTTAATAAATAAATAAATATAAAATAAAATAATAAATTTCACACTTGGTAGTAGCTAGATCGGTGGTGCGCAACCTGGGGTTTATACACCATGTAGATTATTTTATGTAAAATTATACCGTCGACGGCCGTGTAATATTATACGTTATATCTTAATTTTGCGAAGTAATGGTGATTTTATCATTTTAAAAATATTAAAAAATGTCGATTATAATATTCGCTCACTCCTTTCCAACAACGTCATATCTCAAAAATCGGCTATTTTGAGTTATGCCTGTTTTTAGAAAGCCCTTAGTGCTTAATAAGGGTAATATTTTCCAGCAAAACCGTCATATCTATATCTCAATATAAAGCCGTCAGTTAGGACGTTTAGTGTCGTTTTTGCATTATTAAATATTTCAGTATTTCATTCTACTTTCTAACTTTAAAATCGTTTTCCCGAAAAATCGAGCTTTCGAGATACGACGTTGTTGAAAGGAGTGAGAGCGAATCTTAATGATTTCAGACATTTTTTATAAAGCTCTAGTTTTGTATTTTTATTTTCACGTTATGGATTAGTTAAATTAAAGAAATACTAAAATTAACGATTTAATTTAAACGAATACAATGTTTGTATACGTACAAAGTAAGTGTGGCACATTATACACTTACTCAATGCCGGTATGATGAAAATAAATAATTTTGTGGGTCGTGGATGGAAAAAGGTTGCGCATCACTGGTTATGTATAGATGACGGTCGCGTATTTATTTTCGTTTCCATACGTACCTAATCTGGACACGGCTTCGTTGATGGTCTCGTTTTGCGTTTGAGCTTGCAGAAACGCGTCCTCGTCCAGTAGCCGGTCCTTCCGCAGCAGCTGACACCCGCGTTGCATCAGACTGTGCCTGGCTTCGGGATAGTCTCTCAGCGTTTCCCAGAGGTCCCGTTTGGACAGGCAAAACAGATCAGAGTACCCTAAACTCCGGACGTTGGCCGTGCGACGATTGCCGGTTTTGTTGCCGGCTATTTCTAACACGCTCACCTGGAGAAAAACAAACGACCGTATTAATTTTCCTGTGTGTGTGTGTGTGTGAAATTCACGAGGCCGCGTAGTAGAGGAAAGGACCACAGTTGTTTACAGAGACTTGACGTTGGTTAGTAAATACGTTTCGTTTATAATATGATCGCCGCGTCGTTTGTTTAACACTTCGCTCTTTAAAGCGCTAAAAAAATTAGCGTTTTACCTATGTTGTGTACGTCGTCGTGTTTAACGTCTCGCGAATTCCCGTTTCTGTTCGAGTAAATAAAAACTCGCATGTTTTCCGCGTACGACGATTTAAAGTTTTCAGTCGTAAACAATCGTTTTATAATGTAATAAGTTTGGCACACGGAACGCTTTAAATTAATTATTTCATTACAGTTAAAGTCGCGCAATATTAATATAATAATGATCGCGCGTTTAATCATTTTCGAGGCGGGGCGAGTTAATGATATTTTTCGACCGAAATCAAGCGGACAAACAAATACAAACTCGACTTTGAATCGTTTTTAAATACACGTCTATTTGGCAAAAGAATCGGGTAATAGGTGGTAATAATATTAAAAACATAATAATCTCGCGGAGAAATAAAAACACATTCCGGCCGCGTCGATGGAAATTTAATATGAAAACTCGGAGCGGTCGATTAAACGCATTTGAAACAAGTAGGAGTCGGTAAAAACAACAACCCGACGACGTACCCAAACTGCAGGCTCTCTGGTTTGTCGTGTGGCCCAAGTTTCAACGACCTATTGGATAATGTATTTTATTTGAATCGTTCGCTCGCTTTTCGGTCGGATAACGTCTAAGCGAAACGTATAAAACAGTATAATATTATAATTATTTCGGACAACGTTGTAATGCGAAGCGAGGAGAGTAGCCTAACGCGCGGGTTCTTTTGTGCGTTCTAGTTTTTACTCGATTCATATAATATTATTCCCGTTATTAAATTGATATCGGCGATTTTAATCCCGACTGCAAAGAGTATATATAATACTCGTCGTAAGCCCCGGGAGATAATCTTCTTATATTATTACATTAGAAGCCATTATTATTTATTCCTCTTAGAGTTAATGAAAACTTAACTGTCGACGCGTAACAGGTATATCTGTAGTTACAGTCTACGCGAGTTTGTCGGTCTCCGCGCCGCCGAATATCGATCCAACGACGCCGCGGCGGCGGTCCGGGGAAACATTTTCGAACGACCGTTTTAGGCGGCGGGTTTTTTTTGTAGAAAACAAAAGGAATAACGTCCGCGCGAATCGATCGTCGTGAGATTTCGTTCGGTGCACCGAGACTATACTGTGTGACCGTTCGAGAGTAGGTTTATTTTTTGTCGACCAAACTCCTCGTCGAAAAACAGTAGGTAGATAAAAATCAGTCGGGGGCGAGGCGAAAAAGATGAAATTTCAGAGTAAATAGTAATAATAATAATAGGCTAAAATGTTTGAATATTTGTAACTATCCGAAACGAATCGTATTTATACTCGTTTTTCGTTCGCGACGTCCGACGTGTCTCTGGCGAATCACTTCCGTCCGGATAAAAGTAACGTTGTTTATTGATTTTTTTTATGGTAAATTTGTATCTATGCGCGCGACATACACTGGCCGCGAGGGAGAGTCGACGAATTATATAATTCGCCAAATTATCGAAAAACGACGCGCGCAGTGGAAAAATAAAAGGAAAAAACACGACCCTTTTTTTCATTTTTTCATTCATTCATTCGTTCGTTCGTTTTCCACTCGCTCGATTTGTAATTTTGCACATTTCAAACGCAGCGCCGTCGCCCCGTGACGCCGTTCAAAGAGGGCGGAGGTTCGTTTAATTGGTGCCGTTTGTGTTGCTTCCAATTACGGCCGTATACACTCGAATGTATTATATAAACACGCGCCCGTCTTTCGCCGTGTTGATTTTCCAGAAACGATACCTTGAACGCATCTAAAATGTAGATTTCGCTGAATACTACGGTAGTGGTCTCTCTCTCGTACCGACTCGTCGATAAATAACACACGCCGCCGAATTCGTCGAACGGCGGCGGCGGGACGACGTGGCGCGTGCGAGAAACCTATATACATATATATCATTATGATTCGTCAACCGTTTCGGTGAAAATCAATCCGTAAAACGTTCCGACCGGGGTAGTTTTTCCAAAAAAAGAAAAAAAAACGGCAATGCCGGGGGTTGGTCACCGCCAAAATGGGTGGGGGGGGCGGACTCGGGTTCACTCTTGGCGTTGGTAATCACCGGCGTGACGGTATTCCTTTGAGGCGTGTGTTTCGATTCGAAAAAAGTGTACGTCACTGTTTTTTTTTTACGCGCGATAAATGGCCGAAATCGTTCGAGTGCGCGACCTTTTTCAGCGCGCTCGAAAGTATATTAATTATCATAATAGATTTCGTTGTCCACTGACCTCTCCGAAGACACTCCCGGCGCTCAACGTGGCGATTTCGGTCTTCTGGTCGTCCGCGACCACGCTGAGAATGCCTCTTTTCACTATGTACATTTCTTTGCCGACGTCTCCTTTGCGACATATGTAATCTCCGGGGCTGAACACCTGTTGGGGCAGGGAAGAAAAAATATGAAATAAACGCGCCATTGCAAAACGGAACGTCCGGTACTCACTTGAAGTCTGAGCTTGAGCACGAGTTCTTCCAACAGACCGGGTTCGCAGTCTTGAAATATCTCGACTTTCTTTAGCGTGTCGAGGTGCACGTGTATGGCGATCTCGGCTTTTAGTTTGTCCGGCAGAGCCGCCAGCACGCGTTCTTCGTCCAGAGCCTGCAGGATAACATTCGAAACGCGTCGTTATTTAATTTCCACGCGTAGTTTTGTCAAACTTTTAGTTTTTAGTAGATTAACCGACTCGCGAGACATTCACGTCGAAAGATATCATACCGAAACGATAATATTACCCACTGTAATTGATGAATTCGTATCGAACGGTCTAAGGCGATTTAAATTTAAAGAAAGAGCGACCCCTCCGACTCGTTGTCCTCCCCCTCCCCCCGAACTCTTTAGGGCGCGCAATCGAGTAGTTTTGATTTATATTTAAATCACATACTCTCCGTTTTTGTCGTTAGACGGTACTAATATGTACTTTGTACAAATTGTATACGACTTTCGTAACAATAACATGTCATACGATGTAGAACGACAGCCCGCGGGGGAGACGGCAAACCTTTAACGCCAAAATTTAAGTGGCGCGCGGATTTTCGGAAATCGATCTGTATAATATTTATTCTTTATTTTCGGTCGGATAGATAATAAATGAAGCTTTAAATTGTTTCTCGGCGTTCGCATTTCTTATTAAAATACAATTTCCTCGTTTCACGTGTACACCGCCACCACCGCGTTTTTTTCCCCGTCAACTTTGTTTACAGATATCATGTGCGTTGTTCTCTCGATACGATTTAAATTTTAAAACAGCCGTTTCCCTCTGCGGCAGCTTAATATTTTACGGCGGTAGAATTAATTTTATTTATTACGCCGTATACGCGAGTATTGTCTGAATCGAAAGCGGGTTTATTTTAGTTATTGGCCGTCGTTATGCACGTCGACCAGCGCGCCCGGCACCGAAAGGTTCGCCGTCACCAACACGCGGTGACGCGTTTTGTACACATTTAAATCGTAAAGTGTGTTTTTCGCATAAATACGAATAGAGAAAGAGCGTTTTTCGAAAAAGCCCGAACAACGCCCGTTCCTCGGCCGATAAATACGGAAATCTTTGATAATATCGATGAAAAATCTCTCACCACCCGACTATAATAAAAATAAAGAAATATATCTACTCCATTCAACTTAAGCTCGTGTTGGAGCAGAGAATTAAGTACATATGAAGTCTAAAATAAATAATAAACAATATAATTTTATCGCGTGGCTGACGCGCATAACGAGAGTCTTTAAATCATCAAAATAACCATTTATATACTATACTTTATATTATATATCAATTGCATTTTATTAAAATAAGTCGGTCCTAAATAGTCCACAAATAATAATTGGCCAAAGGATGTTTTTTTATGTATATTCAACGGGTATGCTCTATGCTTAAACGTGAAAATGCTTGTCGTCAATTGGGTCGATTGATTTGGACATTTTTTTATACAGTTATCTTATAGGAAGAACGTCTAAATAATTCATTTTAGTCGAACCGGCTAAAGAATATTCTTACTAATACATTGTTTTAAAAAACTTTCTTAGACTCCTCCCCAAACTAGCAGGCCATACTTATTAATTGATTGATAAAATGCAAAACAGACGTAGTGTTTATGTAAAGGTAATATATTTTTAAGTCACTGCATACTCTCGTTGAACACAAATCATATTATAATGCGTTCCGCCAAGGAAAATAAATATTACGTACAACGCGCGGAACGTTTTGCGATCGGGGAGAATTGGTTTTTTTCCCGGGTGGGTCAACGGACGCGTTGTTTTTGAAAGACGGTTATTGCGGCCGACAACGACGGTCGTAGTAGAATGCAGCGCGAGTCGAATAATTTACGAGCGCGCCGAAACGAATCGAATTAAGAGTTTTCCGTAATTCGCTCGAATTAATGTTTTGCGAATATAAATGTAATTTTAAGACGTGAAAATTTCGACTAATCTCGTTTCAAAGGCGTTTGGCCCCCCCCCCCCGTTGCGCGTTGCTAAATTTCTAAATATTCATCGACAAACAACGCGGTAATAACGTTTCGCGACAATGAGTTTGCTCGAGCGTTAAAAGAATTACAACAATTACGTTTCCGTATTGTTCGCGATTTACGCGTTTAGTCTACAAATATATAGTCTCGTCCGCGCGCGCGGTGTTGTGTAACTGCCGAAAACAAACAAGTATAAGTAGTCCTTTTTTTTCTCTTTCGATTTCTAGTTTGATTCGATAGCAAATCGGGAGTAGTATCGAGTCCGAAATATATAAATAGTTTTACGGTTTTGTGTAATACATCGTCGGCAAACTTTGTTTTTCTTCTCCTGAAAATGAACGAATCGTATAAATATTTCTTTTAAATATGAAACCACTCGGTTTCAAATGGAATCACTGCGGTCCTGAGCGTTTTAGCCTCCCCCGAATTTTTGATTTCTTCTTAAACAATTTTCATTGATATTTATAGAAAAACTATTTATTTTTTTCAAAAAATAATACATGGCGCGCGTTTTCCTACTGTGCGGCCAGTCGTTTTGAGGTCACCGAAGTCACCCTAGTCCCGCCATTACGTGTCAATCCACTCGCGTCATAGATCACATTTATTTTTTGTCCCATTTTATTTTTATTACTTATACGCGATACACATAATAATAATATATAACGCGTCACGCGTCGGACGATCGGTTCGCAGGACGTTTTCGGTAAAAGTTTTTTTTTTTTGTTTTTTTTTTATACCCTGTCTGTCTGTCGTAATCCCGTCGCGTCGTCCCGCGCAAAACTTTGAACTACTCGCATTCGATTTGCGCGAAATATCGGTCGGCGATAATAATATATAATAATAATATTCGTACGTTTTTAAAAATCGTTTTCGCGTAAGACTTTGGTCCACTACGACGCGCGACGCTCGCGATCGTCATTAGTTTATTTTATTTATTATTATATAACGGGCACAAGGCCCAAAAGTGCAATAACATTTTACATAATATTATAAACCAATATCGCAACAGAAAGTAATTCAATATCAGTCTATACAACTTAAATTTTGGTGACATAAATAAGTGACATAATTAATAGTATATTATAGACTAAATAAGGAATCGGTGATCATTCGATCAATTTGATTGTTCTTACCATAATTATGGTTTATTAGTTATTATTGTTACGACGAGACGGATAACAACGCGGATACGCGATGTTATCGCACCGATAGCGCGCAGTATAGATGTAATTATTATGTTGCGCGGAAATGTGAACCGCTGCTGTTCAATGTACATGTCGAAAAGGAGTTGGCCTGTTTACACTGCTGCACAGTAATAATAATAATATGTATACGGTAGTGTAAATATCGTAAAATGTTAATGCGCCGGAATGATAATGCACGTGGTGCGTTATAAATTTATTATCATTTCGCGTCACGGCTTCGCGTCAGACCGATCGCCGTGAATGTGTAACGCGCGTTTCGTTTTTTATGCTTATTGGGCGGCGTGAATACGGGGAAAACGTGAAAACGGTCCGATTATTCGTCGAACCATTGATTTTATAATTATTGACGATTTTATTGTAAAACCAACGGCCAAACCAAGTAGTTTCGGCCACTCGTCTTGACGAAAATGTGGAATATAAATCAAAGGTTTCTTCTCCTATTATTCGTGTCATTTTCAGTCGACTTTGGCAAAGATTACGACGAATTATAAAAGAGTCCGGTCCAGTCGTACGAGTCGTAGATACCGCGGCCTAAAATACCGTGTCCCTCAAATATTTTGAATTTTTACTCGTATTTATGTGGTGTATTTTTCATATGAAATTTGTTAAAGGTATAACGCGTCAAATGCGCGTCCCTTGAAATAAGATGTATTTTTAGGCCCCGGTAGAAACGTATTCGCTGCAAAGGACGGTCGGTCCGACGTGGCCCCGCGTACATATCCGTATGAATGAGAATCGCGATCGCTTCGTCGAAAACAATACGTACGACAGTCGGACGGGCGGGACGTGACGATAAATAATTAACGCGTTTTTGGGGTTTGGCAGCGCCGCCACCGCCCTAAACGAAACGAAAAACAAAAAATAAAAAAAATAGATTTACGGTCGACGACGATGGCGCGCGTCTCCGTCGCGTACGAAAGGTTTCCGCGAGCACGAAAAGGCGTGGTACTCGAGGCTCCCCGAAGACGTATATCGACGAAAGAAAAAAACCGCGACACAAAGCTCATAACGACGTTAATTTATATTCGTTTTTTTTTTTTTTCAGATGTTCGCGAACCGAAATGCCGTTCCACTTGCACCACCTCCGAACGGCAGGATAAAAATCACACGCCAACGCCAAAACCGGGAGAGCAGTGATTTAGAATTATATAATTCACAGCGCTCACGCCAGTTTTGAAACACTATACTCGAGACGAAAACAGTAAGTCGAAAATATAAAACTAAATAAAATAATGTTTCGGGGCGGTCGGTACTCGAATAATAACGACAAAGTATTAAATGTATAAAACAATTCGATGTTAATAATTAAATAACGATCTTACGGGGAAAAAAATTAACCCTATAGGGGGATTGAAAGGGGTAAAAATGGAAAAAATCTGGAGCCACCGGGGAGCTTTGTGGTATTAAATTTGGTCAATGGTTTCGTTTTATATAGCAGAGGCTCCTCGAGAAAGGATTTTCCAAAATTCAACCCCCGAGGGGGTTAGAAGGGGTTGAAAACGAAGAACGTTATTGCTCCGTCATACTGCAGGAAAGAACTTTTCACGGGCTAGATTTTGAGACGCGACACGATCGGCGAGCGCGCGGTAATTTGCATTTTATACAAAAATATAGATTGTTATGTCATCGAAAATATCCCGGCGATCTTTACCGACAGGTATTGATTTTGCAATATCATATTATTACATAACTTTTACCGAAATTGCGTGCGCCGCGCGCGCTCCGTTCCTCGTTCAATCGTACACGCCGCGCCGTCCCCGCATACTTACAACGGAGTCGGTTATTTTTCATTCTACAAAATTCACTAGAAATATATTATAATATGGCGAAACAACGTGTTTGCGCCGGGTCAGTTGGTATAATAGTTTTAATAAATTATTTTATATATTTTACGTGTACTTATTGTCACTTTGTATGTAATAGCTGGTTTTGGATAAAAATATAATTTCCGCGGACATATTTATGAGCGTATTATTATTATTATTATTATTATTATTTTAGCGTTTAATTAATTTTAATGTTTTTGTTTATTTAGGATTTATTCGGAACCGAGTCTCTTTGAAGTGTAACGAGTTTCAGAAAAAAAGTTTCCGTTGAAAATTCAAGTGTACGGCCATCGCTCATTACTACACGACGACGACGCGACGGTTAAGGTATTTGATAATTTTAATAAAACGTTTCGGACGGCTATTACTCTTTGTCGGTCTGGGGCGACCTTTGACAGGTTATTTTCCACTATTTGACTTGTAAAATAAAGCGACCTCGTCGCGCACTCGGTATACGAATCGGTAGAGTACTTAAAATATAATATATTGTCTGTTGGACGTGACAGTGACAATGTCAAGGCGAAAAACAATACGGAAACGCGTTAAATTTCGTAAAAAAAACTTATATAATCGTTTCAAGTATAATAAAAAATACGTTATAATAATACGAGTATGTTAAATATTTAGCGAGAAAAATTCCCATGTCGGGTGGTGGCAAATTTAGTCACTCTCGTAATATCTAATTCAAACAAGTTTATAACACGTCATTTATATACCTTTACACGATAAACCAACAACTGTTTTTATTAAAAATTTACAATTTAATTTTCCGCGAGACGTCGTCGTAGTGTAAACGTAATATTTTCTTATTTCGTTTTTGATATAGTATGTATAAAAAAAAATAGAAATTTTATTCCCGATTCCTATAGGACTCCCGAATCCTATTCCTTATTCGATTTTAAGGAATTTCGAGCGCCCAACGAATCAAAAGATTTTTAAGTAATAATAAACCAACCGTGTACGTCGCACGTATTATAGTAATCATCAGTAGGGGAGACTGGGTACGATTGTAACATTTTTCACAAAATCATTTATTTCTTCCAAGATTTAAGCTATTTTTCTTTAGTTACACTTTTAATCATTGAAATAACTTAATACTTTTATAAATAAGTGAGTATTGAACCTTAATTTTCACAATTTTCTAAATTAATGAAGGTAAAAAAAAAAAAAAAAAATGTTACAATTGTACCCCCAACAGGGACAATTGTAACAGGGCCAGGTACAAAAGTAACACATTTCATTTTATGATTTTATATGGTATAATTTAATCTTTTTAACCATTTCATAATAAATTAAATAAAAGATCTGTGAATTAAACAACATATTGAAATTAAAAATAATACAACTTTGTAAAAAAAAAACATTAACTGTCAAAACTAGGCGTTTTTAACTATTTAAAATTAGTTAATTTTAGTAATTTAAATATTATGAAAAATACTTACTGACCTTTGTATTTTTAATAATATCCAGTGAAACTACACAAGTTTCTGACTAAGTTAACGTAAATAACGTTACGAAAAATATAATTTAACTATCACAAAAAAATAAAAATTAACTGATAATATTATTTACTATCAGTTATCAAAAACACATTTTTATTTTTATTTTCCATTATAATAATGATATAAACCAATTGATTAGGAAACATTGATTATCATACAGTGGGACATTTGACGTATTTATTTGACGTTTTTGTATTGGTTGTGGAACAAGTTATAGCTAGTGTTACAATTGTCCCGTGTTACAATCGTACCCAGTCTCCCCTACAGTGGCATAAATATTACAAGTGCGTTCGGATAATCGACGACGCGTGCCACGGCTCTATAGGTTCGATTAAATATTAAACTCTCTAAATTAGAGTGCAAATCGGGTTTGATAAATTAACATTATGCACTCGCTTTCTCTCAATAGATTCGCGTTATAAATGGGAGTTTGATATATTATATATTTAGTTCTAAGCGAACGAGGTGATTAACTATACGTCGCGCGTTAAGCTTTTGAATACAACGCGGGGTCGCTGCTTTCTTGGCGAAAAGCGTTCTCGCGGTCGCGCGATCATTTATTTTCACCTTCTACGAGAAATCGTCCAAAGCCGCGCGGCACTTTTTCCACGTCCGATTTGTATATAGTTTATATGCGTTTTTACGATACTCACCAAATGCAATTTCAACTATCGAGCATGTTTTTTTGTCTATTTTCGTACTGCACACTTTTCAAATAAAATAAATCTCTCAAATATTTATAATACCTGTTGTTCTTCAGCAAGTAGTTGAAAAAAAATAATAAAAATTATAAATATACATTTAAAGTAGATAGTATAAACTCGTAGTAAATCATTCTTTACACAAAAAAGTGTAAGGACGGCGCAGGGTTAGAATATTTTCTCGCTAATTTGGACGTCATAACTCATAATATAACAATAAAATGGAAGTATCGATCGTATGAATATTACGAGACGACGCGTTTTTTCGTGTTTTATTTTTCTACCAATCGATCTCAAAATAATAAAATATTTACGTAGGTTTTCCAAAAATGAAAATTCCATTAAATTTAAGCTCTCGCCGATCAGAAATCTTTTGCGTTTTGTGCGACGTGGCTCCGAACGATTATTTATTTCCCTTTTCCGGGGTTCGACGTGTCGTTTTGTTGTTATTTTTCCTCGGCGCAGTTTGTGATTTCGGTCATCGTAGCGAATCGAAATACCGTGAAAACGGCGTGTTTTATTTTATTTTTTTTTCAAACGCGTTGTTATTATTGTCGCCGGCCGCGCCCCGAAAGTTGTTTCAATTGTTACACGCGCCGACTACATTTCCATCACGTCGGGAGATTTATGAACTTTTATAAACTTGTCGCCGATTAGTTTTAAGAAACAACTCGAGTTACACGTCACAAGTTTCGTCAATTTATCATCGCACCTTTCGGTTCGGGAACGGCTCGCGTTCACACGCGCTTTCCGCAGATTGTTATGGATTTCAAAACGCCTGTCCCCGTGGAAAACCGCCGCCGCTCGCGCGTGTCTTGCGATATTAATTCCGGTAGTTGTAGTTGTTGGTCGAGATTGGGAAATTCTCCGGACGATTTCTCGTCGCGCACTCCTCCACCGAGTTTGAAATGTGAATATTTTCTTTTCGGCGATGGTTTTCGGATGAAATCGAAAAACGAAACGCCGCGCTGTCGTTTAAAAAAACTTTTAGAAACCAAAAACACGCGTTAAAAATTGTAATCTACGCGGAAAGCGACGCAATAGTCACAAAATATATTTCGGAATAGACGTGCCGTCGAAATAATCGTTTGAATTGTTTTCTTCGATTGATAATATAATTGTTTAAATAATAATATTTTGGTAACGGTCGACACAAATCATACGATTCGTTTTCTTTCTCGAGTAAGTGAGTGTTAATACTGTGTGAAATTAATCGTTTAGGACGAAACACGTTTTTGATTATACGTGTATATTATAGTAAATTATTGGGACACCTCCGACTCGGCACGACGGAGGTTAGACTCGGGTAAAATATGGTTTTTATAAGTTTCCGAAATCGTAAGAAAGATCGAGAATTTACATTTCAGAATTAGTAGCAGTGCAGTGCCATTCGCGGATTTAAATTTAGACGAATTTATTTGAATATATCAACACAAAAGGATTAATCCTCTCGCCATAATATATATTTAACAATAACGGGGAAAAAAATAAATAGTTTGAAGCCAAAACGCGTGTTTTCTAATCTAATATTGTCAGGAGTGGTTTCACAAACGACTATATTTTAGAAAAAAATTAGCCTTTCACTAACTTTAAAATTAAAAAACGAATAACCCC
Organism: Drepanosiphum platanoidis; assembly: GCA_948098885.1. Taxonomy (NCBI): domain Eukaryota; kingdom Metazoa; phylum Arthropoda; class Insecta; order Hemiptera; family Aphididae; genus Drepanosiphum; species Drepanosiphum platanoidis. The sequence continues at coordinate 10,831,282 of OX402539.1, forward strand.
CGCCGTCGTTGACGATTGAATCAGGCGTTTTACGTCCGAAATACCAAGTGCAAAACGTTAAATACCTAAGCCCCCTCCCCCCCCCCCCCGCCCGCTATATCTGCTTAAATCGACCGACAGTTTTTGCCGCCGCCGCTGGTAACTTTTTTAATTTTATCGAAAACGACAATGAAAACGGCGTAATCGCGGTGGCGTCTAAATTAACCGTACCTCTCTGCGCGTCTCGTCTCGTCCTACGTTTTCCAATCGATAAGAGGGCAATATGAAACTTTCAGAGTGCTTTTGCCAAAGTTTGTTTTCGCGGCGAAGAAAAAAAGAAACGCGGTCGTTGTAAAATTAATAGTTTGCGTTCCGCCGAGGTTCGGAAATCTCCAAGGCGAAAATAAAAAACCGCGCTAGGTCGTTAACCGTGTTTAAAACGTCCGTCGTACGGATAATATACTCGCGAGCCGCCATGTTTTTCAAAAAAACTTAAATAAATAATAAAAAAAAAAACCGGAACGCTTTCAATATCGTCGAATCGTCTTGGAATAATACTGAAAATTCGTAGTTTTTGTTTTTCGCACTCATTCGATAAAACGTGTCCTTCAAAACGTGTGTGTGTGTGTGTGTGTGTTTTTTTTTCAAAGGATATTATTATTATTATTATTATTGTTACTCATCAGTTTTCGTCGTTCTCCTCTGTTTTGCAAATCTTATTTTCCACGAGGGATCACGAGTGAAAAAGATGATTTCATAATATTCGGCGGCGGCGTTCGCCAAATACAAAAGTCGTACGCGAGACTTTGTTTCGACGTAAACGAAAACCCATTACGTTCGAGTAGAATCCGCGACTTTTTTTCTTTTTTTTCTTTGTCACATATAAACATTGTATATCACGCCACACGTTCATACGTCACAGACACGGGTCGGCGGCCGACTAAAATCTTTAGGTTCGATATCGTCGCGGAAACATTATTATCGACGCGATTGTCGTTTGTGGCTGTCGGACGAGTTTAGTGTGTACCCTTTGTGTTACCCTTAGTGTTACCCCAAACTGGGGGGGCGTGTACACATTTCAGGGGAGGCGCAAGCAGTTATTACGAAATACAATTTTTATTGATTAAATTATTTTTATTTCAAAATGTAGGGAAAATATGAAAAATTATAATTATTATCATCAATAAAATTGAATTCATCCCGGATATTTTATAATTTCTTCGTAAAGTACACAAAAAAAGTGATATATTTTTCACGTTATAGAAGGTGGTGGAGGGGGGGCGGCGCGAGAGTTTCGAAAATATACAAAGGGGGGGGGGCGTAGAATAAAAAAGGTTGCGAACCACTGCTTTAGGTAATACGACGAATGCGATAAAAATAAATACGATATTCATGCGGCGATCGCAGTAAACGGTCGTGTCCTATAAACGATAGATATTATAAAATACGTAAAAATCGCACGACACGACAAACCGTTTTGTTTTTCAATCCGTGCGATAAATCGCGTACGAAAAATCACCCGTCGCGTAGGCCACTTTCGTTTGTTTCGGTCAGTGCCAGATTTAGAGGGGGGAGGGCCCGCGGGGGGGCCCCACAAAATTAAACAAACGAGAGGCCCTCACAATATATACGTTGTGTACTAATTATTCTAATTTGTATTAAGTTTCCCTTTCGTACATTTGAAAAATCAATTTTACATTTTATATATTTTCCAGAGCGTTTATCGCAAAAAAAACATAAATCGTAACGTTTTGATATCTCTTATGTCGTAAATAAATTTATATTTATTTATCCTATATAGTTTTCGACGATCTAAAAATCTAGTCAGGTACGGTCTACATATTATTATATTTAATAATTTCTAAGGATAAAGTCTTTTTTTTTTTGCCGAATAAATGTCTTCGGTCATAAGGTATAACTGATTCTGGCCCCTGAGGGTTTTGGTTATTTTGTTTATTTTGAAAATCGCATTGGTCGTATTGCGTTCGTCGCGTTCGCGTAGGACACGGGTTTAGACGATTTCTAAGACCGATTTCGCGAGGATTATAATCGATACTCATCGCGCGCGTGTGTAACGAAATGCCAACTCGCCGGGTCGTCGCGGTACTCTACTTACGTACGCGATAATAAATTGTAATCTAATATCGCACCGATTGCGTTATGAATAATTATTATTCGCCATCGGCGACGCGCGCGCGTTCAAACGAAAACGTGGGCGTTTTATTTTAGCGTCTCGATGGACCGGCGCCTCTCGACTTTCCTCTGAATTCGAGTCCGAGGGCGGGTTTCTATATATTTACAGATACTTCAATGACATTCACACGTTGACGATGATTTTTTTTTTTACCTAGTCTATTGTTTCTTTATTTTAAATTTGAATTGTAAAGTCAGTAGTATAAAACTGTTGGCGTTTTGAATTTATAATTTAGATGAAAAGTCGTTTTTTAGTCTAATCGCCCATAATATTATTATTTATCATCGATACAGCAATTACAGTATCATAAATTTAAGTTTTTCTATATCCGACTCTCATACATTCCAGACATAAATCGTCTGGTTTTTCTGCGCGTTCGTTTATCCATTTCGGTATTTCATTAAGTATACACGTATCGCGCGTTTAAATTGTCGAAAACGATTTCAATTTTTTTTTTTTTGACTTTTTTACCACACACGACGTCGTCAAATACCGAACGGAGTTTACCTGCTTGTTGGCCCAGGTGTAGGCGAACCACCTGATCACTCTGGCTTCGAGCTCTTTGGAGACCCGTCGGAACGCCATGTACTGTTTGACGCCGTCCATGCGGTTCTGAAACTCCACCCTGGCCACGTTCATGTTGCTGATCATGCTGCCGATGTTGCCCACGATCGTGGCGAATATGAGCACGCCGGCGAGGAAATCGGCCACCACGAACACGTGTTCCAGTTCGTTCTCGGGCTGCGGCGTCTCTCCTGCATCAAACGGGACAGTAAAGAATAATTTATTATTCGACTCGGCGCGCGAGAGCGTTAAAAGCAAAGACGACCGACAGGATTAAAGTGCATCGGGGCGTTTGGACGAAAACCATATTGCGTGAAGGGACGAGTGGCGAGCAAGCCTTGTCGGTACTCTTATTAGAATAGAAAGTGTGGAAACGAATCAAATTTCTTGTAAGAGAATGCTCGGTCGAGTATTTGATTTTTTTTGAATATTTTTTTTCGTTCACCTCTCGACAAGATTTTCCGCCGACACGTGTATTATGCGAATTTAATGTGCTCTCGAGACCACCGTCTCTGCCGGGGCCTTTTTGAGCCTTTTATTTATTTATTCATTTATTATTATATTTTCTTCCTTCGTTTGTTTAAGCGCGCGCGCGCGCGACAGATGTTTCGGGACGAGATAAAACCACCGCCGCCGCCGCCGGCTGAATCAGCACGACGACGACGAGACGAATTATTAATCTTGCGCGCGGGCGGCTACCGCGTCAGTCCAATGGCCATCGCTTTGCATTACAATAATATATTATACCGAGCAGAGTTGTTGTTATAAATGGCCGGATGTGTTTTTTTTTTCTCGCGAGCAGCGCATTTCGTTTTTCCACACAATGACACGAGAGAGGAGCGACTATTATATACTACTACACGAATATTCTTTTCTCGCTAAAAGGCGGCTGGTTATGATTTGATATTAACAAAAAAATAAACCTCGCGCTCTCTGCTTTTCAAAGCAGCGACCTTTTCTCGTACGACGCGAACGAAATAAAATTAATTAGCTGCGTCGAGGTACGTACGTACGTTTTTTATCTATTCGTTTTTTTTCGTCGCACAGTTTCGCGTGCTCGGGTATTTATCGTTCGCCAACAGAGGGGCGTAGTCGTACACGCGCTCTATACATTTTTTTCGACTTTTACGTGTCGAGAGCGAGAAAAAACGAGAGTTTTACTTTTATTTAGTTCGCGCCTACGTTTTTGATAGGAATTTTGAATGATTGTCATTATTCTCTCGACTAGGATTTAATTACACCGCCGCCGCCGCCGCCTCCTGTTTATTTCTATATTGTTTACGTTCTTATTAGATTTTGAAAAGCTACGGAGACGGCGGCGGCGGTGGATTGTGTTCAATTCGATATATGTCACTTTCGATCACGGGGACGACGACGACGACGGTGAAATATTATTAGAAAACGGAGAGGTCGTTTTTTCTCCGCTCATAAAGTGTCAAATGTTTTTGTTCGCGACGTCGACTTAAAATTCGATGTGCATTCGTTTTTGTATTCAACGTGTATATTGTGTCGGAGAATTTATTAAAAAAAAGAAAAAAAAACAATAATAATCGTTTGAAACAACGAAGACGATATTATTATATTTGCTCCCGAATACGGTGTATAAAATATTATCCGCTTATTTATCCGAAACGGTCTCGTACCTAATAAAAACGTTATCACTCGCCTCGCATAGTAATGATATCGTGGCCGCCGCACACGTCCAAAAGTCAAACGCCCCCCGCGCGATTCGATTCGAAACGGATTCCGCTGTCCGTTCTTCCAAAACCACCTTTGAACGGCGGCGGCGGCGGCCAGTTTTGCGCATAAAATTCGCTCGAGCACACTAAACGTTTTATCTCTGGCATAGCGCCTGTTTAATCACCTCAAGTGGGGGGACGGTTTTGCTAAGGAAAAACTGGCGCCAAACGCTCGTGATATATTATTATTTTAATTTTTTCTCGCCGTTCCTTTTTATAAACGAATAATTAACTATGCCTGATGATTTAGAATTCCGTCGCGAGCGCTAAACAACGCACTCGAACAAATCTAACTATAAATATTATCAAATATATATTTTAATATAGTTCGTGTTGAAATATTTTGTTATTATTTACGAGCTTAGTAGGTTTTAACCATTAGATAATAATATTATATATTAATATAATAATTGTAAGACTAATTTTCTTATATTTTATAGGATATTCCTCTACTTCCGGGAATGACAAAAAAAGAAGCTCTTAGGAAAACGAGAAGTTTTTTCAATCGTGATTTCTCGAAAGTTTAAATTTCCGTCGCCCGTCATGCGGGGGTTTCTGCAATAACAAGCGATTCGATTGCGTCATATTTACCTATGGTCGTGAGCGTGAGCGTCGACCAGTAGAAACAGTAAATGTACTGTCTGGAAAGCGACGAGTTCCTGGTGCCCTCCAGGTTGTACACCCAGTTGTCCGACCCGAACCCGATCACGTAACTGATGGCGAAGTACAGGCACGAGTTCCAGTGTATGAGTATGAGTATGGCGAACACCACCTTGCAGATGCGGAACACGTTCGGGTAGCCCGTTTTGGTCTCGGTGCGGTCGAAGAACTCGAGCATCCTGGGCACGCGGAGCAGCCGGTTGGCGCGCACGATCACGGGACACGGGAGCACCGCGGCCGAGCAGCTGCCCGACGGCCACCACAGGTACGCCAGGTCGGTGGGCAACAGGCTCAGCACGTCCGACTTCCACTTGGACGTGCTGAAGTAGTTCTCCCGCAGCTTGTGCGAGTCGCGCACCATCAGTCCTTGGTCCAGGAATCCTGTAAAACCGCGTCGTGTCACAATGCGTTACCCCCGTCGTCGTAAGTACACGAGCCGTTGAACTCGAGTAGAGAGCCTCGATAGTCCGGTCCGAATTCGTCCGGAATATCGAGGCTCCACTGTATAATAGGTGCCCATACACGAGAGGATTTTATGACGGATTCGGTCTCTGGCGGATTAAATCCCCTAAAATGTCCTATCGTGTGTGGTGTTCTAGCTGATTAAGTCCGTCTAGTATAAAAATCCGGCAGATTTAAACCGACGGATCAAGTCTCTCGCTTCTCCACACACTAAGAGCCCGGATCCGGCGGACTTTGATAAGAATTTTTCTTTTATCAATATCATTATTATCATACAATATTATCTGTTTAATAAAGTAGCTATAAAACGTTCATCTGCAGGTATTGCCTGGCGCATTACTGTATCCTGTTTGGTCATGTGCGGTTTTATTAAATTTAATAGAAAATAAATAAACAAATAAACTTTGTCAATATTTACAACAAAACACATCGTTGTAAAATTAATACATCACTACGTTCAGAATTGAAAATAATATGGTGTATAATATTTAATTTGTAAAACACTTACCCAAGAGTCTATCAAAATTCTATAAAAATTCTTTAAAGTCATATTATTAGGTGTATTCATTATAAATTATAATATTATATACTTAAAATGTACGAGTAAAAAATAATATAACATAACAAATAAATAATAATAATATACATAACTGATAAACCAGCTGTAATCCGTCGTATAAATCCGCAGATCTTTCAGAACGTCTTGAAAGACCAGAGGACTAGGTGCTCAGTACAAAAATCAACGGATTTCCTCCACTAACTAGCGGACTTGGCCCACTGGCGGATTCGCTCAGCGAAAAGTAGCGGACTTTTATTTTCACGTTAGTGGACACACCTTAGGATCTAGTCCGACGGACCAAATCCATCGAGGACCTAAGGATTTAGTCCGTAAGACCAAATCCGTCATAAAATCCTCTCGTGTATGGGCACCTAATGAGTTCATGAGAACATAGAACAACCGCGTTCTATGCGACGTTGTCTTTTTCGCAAACCATTAATTATGTTAATTTTGTTTTTTTCAGGTGCTATTTTTTGTCCGCAACAGACTAACAAATAATGATTGAAAAAGAAAAAAATCGACAACGTGAACGCGGCTGCAGCTTCCTGGCGAGACGGCGCGGCGGCGGTGTCACAGTCGTAACGAGGTTAGACGATTTTAAAATTTTACCATTTGCGAGATATTTTCAATAACACAAACGTACGATTGTTTAGAAAAGTTTTCGTCGTAAGGTAGTTTACATAATATATATCAAGATTTTCCCGTCGTAAATGTATGTGCGAAACTAACGTGCCGCGTGCGCTATTAAATCACGTAACGCGCGGATTATTTTCGTTCGTTAATTTCATAAGAAATAATAGGCCACGCGAGTTTTAACGTCTCCGGTCGATAATAACTCGGAATAATTTATTTTCGTATTAAGTTTACGCTTTGCCATAGGTTTTAACCCATTTAACGGCGCAGAGACGACGATGATATTATTAATAATCGATACGACGCGCCCACCTCTCGTCCTGGCGAACACGGTTCGTTGATAACCCCGACGACGTTTTCGTCGTATAAATAAACGGTCGATTTTTTAATTCTAACCGACTAGGTCGCGCCTGCAGCTGCGGTCGCAGGAGGGCGGCGGCGGACTTGAAATCCACCGGCGGCGGGCGACCGGTATCTCCGACTAAGGAAAACGTGGCGATTTTCTGAAGTAAAGGACGATTTTCCTGGACCGTTTTCATTTTGTCATTTTTCGCCTGTTCCGACAGCGATGGTGGACGACGGACGCGGGGCGACGACGTCCGGCCGGGATCGCTGCAGATTCGCGTCCAAACGTTTAGGCGGCAAAAACGAGCGCGATGTCGCGTCGCAACCGTGTACGAGACTCGCGTTATTAATATTTACGAGACCTTGCGCGTCCGAACACGCACGCACGCACGCACGCACCCTCTGTGTGTCCTTCGTGACGTATCGGTCCCCGAACGTTATTAATGATGTCCTCCGGAACTCGTTGGGGCCGGACGTTGTAAATAAAAGCGCGCGTGCACGGGTTTTATTTCGCGCGCGCCGCGTGATTTACCGTCCCGTCGGTTCCGAAAGGACGAACCCCCCCCCCCTCCCCGCGCGCCCCCCGTTCGACGACCCGGCCGCGATTACTCGATCCGCGACTGTTTTGTTTGCGCGAAAACGAGAGATCCGTCGGCCGGTGGTAAAAAATTCGGTCCGTATGCTTACAGGATTCGTCCTGAGTGGTGTGGTGAAAAAACAACGGTCGCGGCAACGTTGCAGCAACGACCCCCCCCCCCACAGTGTGGGCTCGGAAGGGCGGCGACCCGTTTTGAAAAAAAACAATAATTCTGTCGTTCTAAAAAAATATAACTCTTTACGGGCGAAAAAAAAACACAAACGGTTTTCCGTTGTTTTCGTAACGAATCGAATGTATAACATATAATTACGTTTCGCCTCGCGTTGACGGCAACAAATTTTCGACGAGTCGTAATTTTTCAGCTGCGAATCGAACGCGCGCGCGTCTTATCTATATATATATAAAAATTCGAAATTGCAACTGATGAGAACGGCTGGGCCGATTTGGCTCAAATTTTTTTTAAATGATAGAGAATGTCGGGGAGCGAGTTTATAGCATAGATTATGGACCTAACTCCTGTGAGTTAGAGATTTAGAGACAAACACTGAGTTACACCGGTGGCGCCTCTAGCAGATAAAAATAAAAATATAAATATAATATAAATAATAATACAAATATCGATAATAGCAGGGCTTGAAATCGATTAATATCGATAAAAATCGAAAAAAAAATAAATATATATTTTTATATTCTGGTTGATATACATTTTTTATTATAGACACTTAGAACTTTAGAGTAAACAAATATTATAATAGTTGGCACATTATTCATTTTATTTTGAAACATTATCGTTTCATAGACTAGAAAAATTCGCCCAGCCGGAATCGCTGGAGTTTTGAGTATGACATTTGGTCAGCAGTTTCGTTTTATATAGTGGGGACCCCTTGGGAAAGGATTTTCCGAAATTCGACCCCTAAGGGGGGTAAAAGGGGTAAAAATAAAAAAAATAAAAAGTTGCACACGGGCGAAGCCGGGTTATTCAGCTAGTATATTATAAAATTCTCCCGTCACGGTTTTCGTTAAAACACGACCGATTTTCGTTAAATCTTTCGTATATATTTGGTACCTAACCGCAAATATTTTTAAAAATTTTAATGTATACATCTATTCTGTAACCGTAGTGACCATTATCATTGTTGTTTATAAATCGTTTTGTTCGAATCGTTTTCAATATTAAAAAATACATGTTTCATAATTATTTTGAAATGTGGGTAAAATAACAAACGAATATCCTGTTTTTCATTATTAAGTACTTAAATTTAAAGTGAAAATGCTATAAACTTACAATAAGTTAGTTATTTTTTATAATACAAAATTCACTAGAAACATATGGCAAAACAACGTTTGCCAGGTCAGCAGCTAGTATGTTATAAAATTCTCCCGTCACGGTTTTCGTTAAAACTCGACCGATTTTCGTGAAATCTTTCGTATATATTTGCAGGTAGCTCCGAGAGTAAAGGACATAAACTGTTTTTAAAATATTCTTTAAAAATTTAACGTTTTATAATACCTATATTCTGTAACCGCAGTATTTTTTTTTTGTGCGAATCATTTTCAATTAAAAAATACATAATATACATGGTGTTTCGTATACTTTTCATATTATACTTACAATAAGTTATTTTTAATAATACAAAATTATATAATTTGGCAAAACAACGTTTGCGGCGACAACTATAGTGTATAATAATAATAAAGCGATCGAAACATTCTCGCGGTCGATCGTCGTATCGTCTTTGCGAGCGTTCGGCAGTAGTCAAACGGTAAAATAGAATATTGCGCCGGCATACTTTTCCCCAGTGTTTTTTCTCGGATTATTTTAAAAACAAAACGTGTTTTTTTCTCGCACAAAAGATCGTGCGAGCCCGTCGTCGTCGTCGTCGTCGTAATAGCGCGTCGAACAATGTCGTTCGAAGAAAAAACCACAAACAACAAGACCCTAGCGTCCTTCCGTCTACACAAGAACGACGCGGCCCCCGTTAGATGTTATTGTGTTTTCGCATCTCCGCCGAGTCTCTTTTAAAAACAATGTAATCGCTCGGCGAAGAAACGGCTCGAGATATTTTTCTCGTGGAAAATCTCGGAACATTCTCGTCGTGTTTTCGATTATTATTTATGATCGCGACGATACGTTTTTTCGACGTGTACTTGTTTTTATAAATACTTTAAACGTCGACTAGTCCCGTGCGATCGTCCCGAGACCGCGTCGTCGAATGCTAGAAAACCGACATTCGGAACAACGAGTGAGTTATTTCAAGGGGATTGGAAGCCACGTGAATTTTTCGTCAAAAAGACCCTTACGACTTCCATAAAAAACGGTACTCGTAATAATCTTAGAGAAATTTTGAAAACAGTTTTGGAAAGCTTAACACTTCTACTGTGCATCGGTCGGAGCAATTTTTTAAATTTTGCATTTTTTTCACGATAAAAAAAAGTTTGAAAATTACAAAATTTTCAATATGTTCAATATCTCATTAACTAATTGCTTTTTGAAAAATGTGATCCGACCGATGCACAGTAAATATATTTCTGAATTCAAATATTGTTTCATTTTGAAAATTGAACCACTAGAAGTTCCAAATTGTTGGAAGTCGTAGAGGTACTTTTCGTGCATGAATTCTTTTACTCATTTTAGTTTGTTACTGATCGCTGACATGTGCATCGTTGCCGCTCTTCGGCGAACCCGAAAAACGATTATTATTATCTTCGAATTATTAGTTATTACTATAAATAATTTTACACATTTTATAAATTTATTACAAATAAAGCCAGGAGGTAATAATAGTGATATTTTCAAAACTAATATATCTTTATATAATATATAAAAATTAATCCCAATTTCCCTTGGTCCCACGGCATCACGCGTGAACGGCTGGACCGATTTCGCTAATTTTTTTTTTGTTGTATTTATTTTTTTATTCTAACCTAACGATTTTTTTTACAACGATTTATTTATTTTTTTTCGCCATCGCGGTTTCGATCCGGAAGACAAAGATCTCAAAATTCGGCTGTACGACCGCTCCGGTTTCACTCGGAATCAAAACACGTCCCCCCGCAGAGCTTTGCGCGTAAATGTTCTTCGACGGCTCTTCGACTCGTTGTTATATTTACATTGCGTTCTGGACAGATTTTTTTTTGTGAAAAAACGAAAATCTTAGGCTTTAGGCGACACTCGATTTGGCACCGAACCGGGAAACCCTGGGGGCGGGGCGGAGGAGTTCTGGGGTTGTACGGGGGAAAAAAAAAAAAATGAAATAAATATAGCGACTTACAAAGGAGAAAAGTTAATCCAAAGTATTGGCAAGCTTCCACAAATACACCGTGTGATTTAGTCGGACACGAATGAAAAATTATTCTCGGGCCAGAAACGCTTCCGAAACATTAACGGGCCATATATACCTATTTAATTTGAAGAAAAAAAACAAACATCATATTGTTATTACGAGTACAATATCGAGTGTTGTTTTATCCCGCCGCCGTCGTCGTCGTCGCAACAGAGTGAAAACCGCGTGTTTGTAATAAATAGGGTTCGGATTTGAAGGCATTTAAAATGTAAGAAAAAAAAAGGCGTTTAATTTATATTAAAAAAAGCAATTCATAATAAATATACTTCAAAATAAATAAGACTACCGTGTACTTTTAACGGTTTGGGCTCAAAATATGTTTATACGTCGAAAAGGATCTTTCTACGTCCACCGAAGTTATCGGAGCGTATTTCATATATAAACGACTATTAAGATTACTACTTGATAAATCGTCATCGCTTATGTTGTTTCTCCAATCAATACTCGGTTGATTTTTTTTCTCTCGATATTTTCCCATCCTTTGTTCTTCGATATAACTTTTTATAAACTTTTAAAGAAGAATAAAACCCATTTGCAATACGTAAGCTGTGTATAAAATTATCAAATTTTAAACACGAAAAGGCAAAAAAAATATCCATCGTCTTAGAAATTGAAACACATTTTTGTATAGAAATATTATTTTTCTATTATGATTATTAAAAGAAAGGGATTTTTGCGTTCCGAATCCGAACCCTGGTAATAAATAACGGCCGACGAGTTCCGATTCAATACGCCAGACACCACCCCGAGTACGTGTTTTCAATTTATTTCTAATAGAAAACGGCGACTGGAAAGGAGAGGTATATTATTAAAAATAAAATAATTTATTAAAATCACTCTTAGAGCGCGCGCATTTTCTATCCGACGATGAATTTTATTCGAAACCGGTCGTAATAATATTTAAGCACTTTTCTATTATTTTTTTTTCACAATACTCCGGTTTTTTTACACGTTCTTTTGGCAACGCTATTTATTTATTTTTGTCAAAATCGTTTACATAATATGTTTACATATTATTACGACGACGAAATAAATGTAAAAACATGACGTGTAACATCGATTTTTCGTTGCGAATCGTTTGAAACGAATTCATTTGCGTGTAATAACGATTTTGTTGGCGATAAAACGATCGTTTGGTAAAAAATATCGAATTACCGCTCGCGTATGTGAGTAAATGTGAATTTTTTTGAAACCGCGAGCGTGCAAGTCGAACGAGAAGGATTTGCACGAGATTCAAATCGACCCGAAAATATAATAATTAGGCTAATAGTGTGTATTTTTTTTTCCTTCGTTCGCTCTATTGTTTTTGAAATGTCGTTTGTCGATAAATATTTGCTGGGCTGACGACGTGCTTTTAAGAACTCGAAAGAAGCTTTCCGGTCGAAAACTAACAGCGATACACGTGACGTAAAACCTTTGTAAAATCTTTCATAAAGTTTGATAAAAGAAAAAGCTTTGATTCTCGTATTCTGCGTTTTTTTAATCGTCGGAGACGTTTTTCCGATCGCGCGTCAGGACTTTGCAGGAGCGACACGGGCCAAGGACGACGCAATCTCCCGACATCAATATTCTCGGCCGGCGTATGTTTTCCGCGCGCTCTCGGATATCGCGTCACGAACGAAATCGCATTATTTCCACGCGCAACCGGAAACGCTGTTTTCGGAATCGTACGGAAATTAATGCTTTCACACGAGTTGCCGCGACAGTATTCGCCGAGCACTACTAGTATCATCGGCGTAGAACGTGTAAAGTTTTCAAGTATTTCACACGTACTGCTCGAAATATACTCTCGAAAATCGCTTTCAAAACACCGCCCGTTTAAAAATTCATAAAAGCGCTCGGTTTCTGTCGCGCAATAATTTTTCAGGTAGCCGCGAGTACTTTTTGACAGTAATTTTATAATAAAAACGTCGTCGGTCGTGTTCGCTAAGTGTTGAAATCCTACTTTAAAGCGAAGCGATTTGAAATTTAGAAAATTAGAAATTTAGAAAAAACAATCGTCGCGAATCCGGTTGTCGCCGCCGCCCCGCCCAACGGCGGCATCTGCGCGGGCGATCGCGACGATACGCGGCAGCTTTGTCGATCAGTCTCGTTCGGTTCGTCGTCGGACATCGTTCTCGATTCGGTTTCGCTTTTTTTTCTCCACAAAGTTTTCAACGTCTAAACGAAATCGTCTTCGCGATGGAACCCGAACGCCACGTCAAAACGAACGAATTACTTGCTCTTCGAATCCGGTAAGACTATTTTCTTAAAACTGTTTTCCGGTCTATTATTAATATACATAATTTTTTCATTGCGTGCGTTTTGACGTTAATTTTATATATTAATCGAGTTTTTTCCGTTGCAAAAGTTTAAATGCAAAACCAACAGCGCTTGTAGTCGTGCAGACTATATCTTTCTCTTATCATTCTTCTTGAATTCTTATATTTATTAGGAAATCACACACGAATTTGTTCGTATATTTTTCGAAAGTAATAATTATTGCGTATGATTTCCATTTAGAAAGATGAAAATTCATGTTTTAAAACCGCGCGGGTTGTTTAGAAAACGATATCGCAATAATTGTGTTTTTCTGAATAAATTCAATAAATAAATGTCTGAAAACGGATTCGTTCGTGAAAATATCGGCTTTTCCCTCTAATGCGTCGCGCGAGCCAATTAAATCTCGCGAGCAATCCGATCAAGTCGTCTAAAATCGGAGTCGACGGCGGCATACGTTTTATTTAATCGAATTGGGAATTTCGAAAAGGGCTCATATCTGAAAATTAAAATTTTTCAGCAAGTTCAAAAAACTGATTTTCTTTTTGATTTTGTGTTTTAACTAACCATTTTTTTTTTTTTTTTAAATTACAGACTTTTATTTAATGTTATGCTCATGTAATTTAATATTCTTGAAGTGAAATTTTATTGGAAAAGTGAATCATTAAGTTTTCCGAGATGATGAGTCCTTTTCAAATTAAAAATACCCATGTTATTGACATAAATTTATACAAAAATATATTTTCTTATACACGTCCTTTTATTTTTTATCAATTTAAAATATAAAACAAAAAATATAATAAGTAAAAAATTATCTCGCGTTTTTTTCATTTACACATATAGACCGATATTTTATGAGTGAAAAGGACCCATATCTGTTTTCTATAATGATAAAAAAAACCATCCGAATTTTAGAAAAATTTCAAAAAGGACTCATCTCGGGGTGATATGAGTCCTTTTCGAAATGTTGAAAAACCTATTTTGATATAAACTCGAGATGAGCCTTTTTCGAAATTTACAATTCAATTATTTTCAACGCGTCAGGATTCGTATTAATTTTTTTTTGTGTGACTCTCGTGAATTTTCGTCGGACGCTTGTTCATTCCGTGTTCGAGCTCGTATTTTCCGATAGTTATCCATTTCGACAGTTTGGTTTAGTCGTCCAACTATTAGCGCGTCTCACAAACGCGCAACAAATGACTCGATAGTTCTGTTCTGCATTTCAGATGCATTTTTTTTCTCTTCCGAGTAGTGTAAAACGTAATTTTTAAGATTTATTTTCATTGCACTTGTCGAGGACGAGGTGTGAAAATCGTTCGTTTACCTCTCGTGGACCGACGACGACGACGGACGGACGTCTCTGCCGGCGCTCGCTCTAATCAATTCTTACTCGCGTGTAAACGCGCCGCTGATTTTAATTCGCAAACATCGCCGCCGCTCGCACGTATACAATAAACACGTAAACGTCGTCGTCGGATTCGGCAATCACGGCGATTCATCGGTTTATCTTATTAACGTGTTTGCGCGCGCGCGCACGTCATATATTATTTAGGGAGAAAACCTGCCCCGATCGCCGCGAGATTTTCATTTCACTCGGCGAGTATAGTAGTTGCACTCGCGGCGGTCAGTAACCGAAATGTACGCGCGATCGAATGAAAACGGTCTTCGTCACAGTCAACACACGGATTGTGTCGTTTCGATAAAACCAAGTTTTAGATCTTTTTATCTAATCCAGCGTTTCTTAAACATTTTTATCCGTGGAACCCTTTTTGACGTCCATTTTTATCGTGGAACCCCTGCTTTGTTTTTTAGCTTTTATGCTTTTTTAGGATTATTTGCAAAAGAAAAATATAATTATTTCATACACTAATATTGTGTTAAAGGTAAAAAATATGTTAAAAAAAATAAAAATAATAATAATACTTTAATAATAATTACTTAATTAGATGCGTGAAATTGCTTTTTGTTATTACAAATATTCTTAATATTGGGCTTTATTGATGAAAGTTGTATTATCATATTAGGTTCGGCATCGAGTCTGTTGCGATATTTTGTTTTTGTCGATACATAGGTGGAGAACCCCGTTTCACACATATAAGTGGTTGCAAACGGTAAAAGTGCCAACACGGCCTTTTGTGACAATTGAGGATATTCATCTTTTGAAAGCCTCGGTTGCTTTTTCATTCACAGTTTTTGTAGTTTGGACCATACAGTTTATCGATTTTAATAGTTCGTCACGCTTTCGAATAAAGAATTCTAAATTTTTTTCTTTAAGTTCACCGTGAACAGATTCTAAATGACTGTATAACTGTGCACGTATGACATATACATTATTATTTAATATACAAACATTTTTTTTTTCTATACTTAATGCATGTTTTCCCCATTTATAATCTTTAGTTAGACATTTTTTAGTAATTTTCTTGAAAATTTTGAAAAAATTACTTAAGCTTCGCGGAACCCTGCAGTGATCTCGGGGTTCCGCGGAACACAGTTTAAGAAACGCTGATCTAATCGAAAGTACGAATGTACGCCCCCCCGTCTTTGAATGAATGGACTCCGTTTTTCATACTCGAGGCTTACCATTAGATCGCTCGTTGGCGACCACTTGATTTTACTCGTGTTAGAAATATTTTATCGCCCCTTGTTTGCTCCTTATACTGTTTGTCGTTACGCTTATTGGCAAACAGTCTTAATTACGCGTACGGTATGATACGAATAAATATAATCGTCCGGAGACGAGTTAGTTTATCTCCGGTTGGCCCGAAACACGGCGAGGAGAATAAGCCGATCAGACCGTTTCGGAAAACAACAAAAAAAACGGACGTAATTGGAATAAATTAATAGTATA
This sequence comes from Drepanosiphum platanoidis, assembly GCA_948098885.1. NCBI lineage: Eukaryota > Metazoa > Arthropoda > Insecta > Hemiptera > Aphididae > Drepanosiphum > Drepanosiphum platanoidis. Next base: position 10,847,469 of record OX402539.1, read on the forward strand.
CTCGGATCGCGCTGGATTTTCAACGATATTTATTCGAATTCACTATAACGATTTCTCGTCGGAGATAATATCCTCGTCGTCAAATCCTCCATCGTTAAAATATACTCTTATATTATAGTCACCGCGAGATAGGCCGATGGAAATAATATCTTCGTAGACGTATTAAATATTATAATTATATTAAGGCGATCGAAAGCCACATCGATTTGTCGTCAAAATGACGAAATTTGCATCGGTCGGAGCACTTTTCTATAATTGCAAAATATGTGTTCAATATGTTCAATATCAAATTGCTAATTAACCAATTGCTTTGTGAAAAATGTGATCCGACCGATGCAAAGTAAACTTATTTCTAAATTCAAATATTGTTTCGTTTTGAAAATTAACCAAGACCTCTAGTCGAATTAGTCGACCGGCTCGAGAATAGATAAAAAACTATTGCGCACGGAAATTAATATTAGTAACTGATCGCGTATGTTTGTTAATAATAATCTTATATATAAAAAATGAATCGCAAAATGTGTTGTAAGCGCATAACTCAACAACCCCTGAACCGATTTCGCTAATTCTTTTTTCATAATATTCCTTGAAGTACGGGGATGGTTTTTACGGAGATAATTATTAAGAAAACCTAACCCTAAGGGGGTTAAAAGGGGTAAAAAGGGTGAAACTAGAAAAATTCGCCTGGCCGGAACTGCTGGAGCTTTGAGTATGAAATTTGGTCAACAGTTTCATTTTATATATTGGAGACCCCATGGGATAGGTAGGGGTGTTTCATCCCCCTCAAATGTTTCATTTACGCGCCCCCCCCCCCCCCCCGTACACCGATATCGGCGATAATCGTTATTTTCATACACGTTTTTCAATCGTATTATTTTTCCACGTCGAATGTTCTTCTTCTAGCCCCGGCCGCGGGCCGGTGTCACGCGAACGACGATGACGGCCTCACGACGGCCGCGTCCAATCCATTACCACTGTAAACAACACGCTGCGTTTCGAGTGCCGCGCGCCGTTTGTTGTTTGTGCGCGCGTGTCGGTCGAAAAGTGTTTACAGAAAAAGCAAATAGCTTTTTCATTTCGTTCGGAATCTAGAAGCAAATGTTTACGCTCTGTATGCTCGCCGCTCGCGTATAAATTATTTTAATTCGAGTAAATAAACAACGCGCGCTCGCTATTTAGTCGCTATTGTTGCCGACTAAACGTCGACGACGATAACGATTATAATAATATTCGCGACCTTTTCCGCCGCTCGCAACGTTATACGATACATATGTTTACGCGTAACATTTTTTTTTTTTTTTTCGTGCTCTCCGGGCGCAATCGATTATATTTTAATGATTAAAATAATACGTAATCGATTACATTAGTTTTTAATTGTTTATAATCGTTTTTCAAAGTAATAATTAGTGATTACTGATTACTAGGGCAGAGGACTTGTAGCTCTAAAAAAGCTCTAAATATGCAAGCACTTATGCACTAAAAAACCCCATAATATGCACTTAAAATATGCACTTAAAATTTTTCCGCAGAACTGACTGAGACTAAATACTAAAATATTGATTCTTGTCGTGTCTAGAAACGTTTTATAAATAAATCCTAATAAAATAAAAGCCTGCATGGTGCGTATACGTCTGTAGTGGTGATGTCGTAGGTATAGTTTACGTTAGATCGTTATCGCTTCTAGGAAGAATTTGTGCCCGAGCACAGTCGAAAACCATATTATACGACAAAAATTAAAAATAAATACATTTTTATTCAAACATTTTGACTGTATTGTTTGAAATGAAAATGTCACAGTGGAAAAGATCGATTTAAGTTAAATATGTCTCAAAAAGTATAAAATAGCGTATACGAGTGTAAAATATGCCCTAAAAACCAAAAAAACGCAAAATATGCATTTATATGCACAATAAAATTTCAAAACTAGCTTTGTGGAAGCATGAAATGTATTTGTTTCGCACTCTGCTATTTTTGTGACTGTGCAAAAAAAATATGCAAATGCTACAAGTCCTCTGCCCTAATAATAAATAATAATCAATGATATCTTCTTCATCTGAATATGAATTCGACATAACAATAAAACCATATTTGTTTAAAATTTTGTCAGCTACATTTTTGCATAGAGATATTTTTGAAATAAACTTAGTATTTCCAAAGATAATTTCAAAAAACTGAAAAATCGCACATAAAATCCAAGATGGCGGACACTTCCGGACCTCGGAGGGATGGCGACTTTTTTTCGGTTAATCAGGAGCCTATAACCAAACTTTTTGCAAAGTTTCAAAACTTTCCGATTTAATTCCTCAAAAAATCGTTTAATGACCGGACTATTGGCCTTATTGTAATATTTGATTGACGAGAAAACATCTCGCGGCGATATCGGTCGAAAAGAGGACGTCTTGTTCGGTTCGGTAAGCGACGCGCGTTGTACAAAATGATTAATTGCGGCCTATATTCAGGAGAACTCGGGCCGCCGGCGCGCAACAATGTATTATATCAGCACGTCGTTTTCTCTCTCGCGGCCGGGGGTGATTGTTTTGTTGCTTTTTTTTTTTTTTTAATTACACCGGTTTTCGGCCCGGGCCGATTTCGCCGTAGAGTTTTTTTTCTTCTCTCCTCTCGCCGAATTCCATTGTGTCGTCAAACACCACCCGGGCGGGCGTATAAAATGCGAAAATTTTCATTCGCGTTATTGTATAATCGTGAGACGCCCCGAAATTTAATTTAAATTAATAATATAATAATAACGCGAGATAAACGAATCGTTATGTTTTCGGCGCGTCTTTGTGCGAAAAACTTTTTCGCCAGCCGCCGACGCCAAGACGATATTATATAGTTTAATCGATCGTTTATAACTCGCTGTTAATTACAAAATACAATAATATGTTTCGCGAGACTACGTCATATTATTATCTCCAGTACGCTCTGATATTATGTTTTCAAAATATACCAAAACAATACTGATTCGTAGTTTTTTCGTTAGAGCAGCGTTTCTTAAACTTTTTTATCCGTGGAACCCTTTTTGACGTCCATTTTTATCGTGGAAACCCTACTTTGTTTTTTAGCTTTTAAGTTTTTTTTAGGATTATTTGCAAAAAAAAAATATAATTATTTCATACACTAATATTATTGTGTCAAAGGTAAAAAATATGTTAAAAAAAATAAAAATAATAATACTTTAATAATAATTACTTAATGAGATGCGTGAAATTGCTTTTTATTATTACAAATATTCTTAATATTGGGCTTTATTGATGAAAGTTGTATTGTCATATTAGGTTCGGCATCGAGTCTGTTGCAGTATTTTGTTTTTGTTCTTGAAAATTTTGAAAAAATTACGCGGAACCCCGAAGTGATCTCCGCGGAACAGAGTTTAAGAAACGCTGTGTTAGAGTATAAGCGATACGGAATAATTATCGTCACCAAAGTCGCCATCGTCCTGGCGCGTTCAACACAAATAAAAGGACGATTGTCACACAACGCGAACATAACGAGGTGAGACGATTTAATAACGCGCGTTTGTTTTTTTCGGAAATATCGTTTTTTTTTTGTCTTTTCGACTCCTGCGAAACCTCTCAGGACACCGAGCGGATTTTTTCACTCGACGCTTTAAACTCGGTGTATTTTATTTTCATTTTTTTTGTTTTTATCAAATCGTAAAAACCAACGATATTTCAAAATAATAATTTAAATTACACTTTAAGGGCTGCAGTTGCACGTTCCCGTCCATTAAAACAACCGAGTGTGTCCTGTAGGGATTTACTAGTCGAGAACACAACGTACGTTTTGCCTTTCACTTCCCAAAAACACTGAATTTATTATAACGACCGCGGGGCGAGAGAATTTATATGCACTAAATGCCAACTAAATGTGCACTATGCGTGTACTGAAAACGCTTAATATTCATTACGGTTTTTAAATATATCCCCAAAAATAAATTAATTTATAGGCGTGTACTCGTATAGTATACTAGTGCAATGTATTTTAAAAAACAACGATTGTATTGGTTAATAAATAGCTTATCATCGTAATTGGGTTATCGTGATTTAGGCGTCGCGTCGTGTCCTTTTAAAGTTAAAAATAATAACGATTTCAAAACGACAAACGAGTACCGTTTCCGGTTATTATAATATCGCACCAAGTATGATGACTAGGGCTGTGAAGTTGATGACCTAAAAAACATTAAAAAATGACCAAAAAAAAAATATGCAAATCGTCGCCCTCGTGCCAAAAGTGACCAACTGGTTTTTTAAAGTTTTGAGTAATGTCAGTTTAAAAGTTGAGCACTTCTTTAAAAATCGAGAATTTAACTGATGAACTTATAAACTTGGTACCAATGAAACCGCAATAGTATACTTTACACTACAGTATACTAGTTTTACTCAATATTTATTACTATGATTACTAAATTATGAATTACTAAATAAATTTTATGGTAAAAAGTCACCAAGTGAAAACGGTTTTTCTTGGTCATTTAAAAAGTGACCAAGTCATAAGTATAATTCACTTGGTCATTATTTTTGTATTATGTTTTACATGGGTAATGCATTAATATTACAATCATTTTTATACAAAAACATTATTCAAACAACAAACTTGTTCATTTTATTTGAAAACATCATAAATTATTATTTTTTTTTTATTATTTTTAAACTATGAAATATAATAATGACCTTATTAAGAAACGACCAAGTGACTTAGTCAATTTTTAAACGTAAGAATTATATTGAAATGTTGGTTGGTCAAAATTAAGTATTCGGTGGTTCCTAAACTAATAAAGATATCACTTGGAAACTTTTTACGTATTTTCATAGGACCAAAATAAGACATCTTAAACATTTTTTTCACTTGGTCACTTTTTGCACATGGTCACTTTTGGCATGAGGGCGACGAAATATGACGTAGAAATGACAAAAAATGTCCTAAAAAAATGACCTATAAAATTACAAATATTTGTTTAAAATTAACAAAAATACAATTTTTTTTAAATATTTTACTATAAAATTCTAAATTAATTTATCAAATCTTACCGATATATCAAAATACGACATAGAAATGACAAAAAATGCCCTTAAAAATGAAATCAAATATAAATAATTAAAAATAAATAAATAATTAAATAAAAAAATTACAAATTTCCAAGTTTTAAGTTATCGGCATGGTAATGGTCGACAAGAAACGATAAGAAGTGAACGATAAAGTAAAAAACACCAGAAAATGCGAAATAAAAATTAGTTATTCAGATCCACATGCTAATGAAACACACTTGTGGCCAGAAGAGCATCGTCTAAAACGTTCCAAAAAAAAAAATGCAAAATGCATCAACTTCCGAGCCCTAAATTGATGACAAATCGTATATTATATTTTTTTTTCGAATCGTCGCGATATAATAATATAATGTCGAGTTTTATCGCGTGTCGATTATAATATTAAACAAGCCGTATGAATCGAGTTTCGGCGGTCCGACGCGTACACGACCCCTCCTCGAGTTAAACAATTATTATTATTATTACAATACGCGCGAGTAAATAATAATAATAATAATAATATTAAAACTCTGCGGCATTCCGTAATTTCACAGACGTTGGCACATAAAAACGCGCGCGTCTCTCTCTCTCAATCGAGAGAGAATGAAAATATTTTACGACCGTGTTTTCTTGTGTACTATTAATTTTTCAATTCGACCGTATTATTATTACGAGCCGCCCCTCTTATTATATAATATAATATAATAACGACGATAATAATATATAATAACGGACGGGGGCGAATACTTTGCGTCGTATTAAAAACACGCGGCTCTTTCAGACGACATTCTCTCGTGTCGAAGTTTTTATTTTATTCATTTTTTTTTCGCTTCCACTGCCCAGCAGTTAAATACCTATTATTTATGTTACTGCAGAGAGTCTTGCGAAAACCGAAAAAAAAAAAACGTCCCGAAACGCCTCCCGAAGGGAATAATAATTCTCCTTTTCGTCGAGTCTGATGACTAGGGTTCGGCGGGACTTATTGCACACAAATTGTAGGAAATATGCATGCATATATGCACTTGAAAATTTGATTTATTCATTTAAATTTGGACAATTTTTCGTAATTAGTTATTTTTCGACAACAATAACACTATCAACATTATATTACTGAAGTGTGTATGTTCGATTTCATTTTTTTCGTTTTCTCCTACAGTGAAAAATCGTTAATATTGGTTCAGGTGGCAGTGGTAATAATGGAGCAATATGTTTAAACATTCGAAAGCGGGATGGAGCTTTTTTAAAGATTTCTTCTTACGTTAGCAATAATTTTATCAACTTTGGGATTTAAAATGCGCACTGTTTCAGCCACTCTGTGTAGACCGAGCTGTACGGAGAAACTGATTAGGTATATTGAACAACGCATGAGAGTAGAAACAAAAATAAAGTTATAAAATAACTTAATTAAAATATTTAAAATAAATGTACACTTAATAGAAAACAAAAACTGTGTAAATATGCTATAAATAACAATTAAACGGCCAAAATTGACAAATATGCATTTTGCTCAGAAAACGGCCAAATATGCAATTAACATTTTTTTATATTTCAATCCGTTATGACTTAAAACAAATTTAAATCTTACTTAGACTATGTTCTGCAGTCGTTATTAAGCAATATGCAAATGCAACAAGTCCCGAACCCTACTGATGACGAATAGAGGACGTAGTTTGAAAAGGCGTTCGCGTCGCGTTAAAAAGGCCAAAACGAACCGAGTCCTACTAAAAGCTTCGCGTGAATAATAAACGTCGCCGCGACGCCGTTTTTCCCCCTGTTAAATTATATAATTAGTGTTTTTTTAAACGTCGGAAACGTCAATAGTAAAAAAAAATTCTATTCCGATAACGACAATACATAATAATATACAAATGTACGTGTGATTTTTTCGTTTATTTTTTAGCAACGTCGACGAGTTCTCAGAACTAGAGTTGGGCAACAGGTCCTTGAAACTGGCAAACGCGAAATCCTAGTCGTTACTGCGAGCCTTCTCCAGGATGGACATTTTATTATAATTTGTTCGAAGCTTTTAGCAATAGCACGTGGCGAATTCATTGCGGTAAACGAGGTAATTGAGATTTGATGTTTATAATAATAATATTGATTTGATCAACAGATTAAAGTACGATACACTGGTTATTAGCGTACTTGTCAAGTATTTTTGTTATTTTCTCATGTTTTTTTTTACACCATATACGTGTAAGGGGTGCTTTTGCAGCACCCCGCTTACTTCACACTGTACGTTAATACAGTGCACGGTACGTAGGTTGGATCGAACAAAACACGCAAATTACCAATGAAAAATTACGTTTTGTTAAAGAAGAAACGGATAAACACACGACTTCTGCACACAAGGGCTTCCGCTGCAGACTGCCTTGCCCGAGCTCACATAATATGCCCTTATAATACAGCACGTCTTTGCGACGTTCCCATCGATTATGCTTACATTGTCGAAAAGGATTACTAAGCATTCCTTTTCGACTTTCTCACGTTTATATAAAAACAATTACACCGAATTAATTCGGTGTGTGGTCGAAAAGATTCGTTCATCGATTCTTTTCGATGTTCACACCGTTTTAAATATCTTTTCCCATAGCTTCTTATTACTAAATTTCACATGACTCAGGGGTTCGTTACATACGAATATACCAATTTATTACGTTTTCAGGGCATCGAACGACAGCCAACACTTTTCTCAGATTCGCGTGTGATTTCCAAAGGTCAGTTTTTCTTTTGTTCGTATAATATTAATTATAGTGTGCGTTGTACAAAACGCGTCGTTCGTTTTCGCAACGTAAAAATTGTTTTTCGGCGTTTACAATATTCGATTAGATCGTCGTCGCCGGGACGAATCTGCAGTTTACGCGGCGCGAACGCAAACTTTTCCCCGTTGTTTACCCGACGACGACGACGACGACGACGTTTATATTATTATTATTCGTTGTTTGGAGAAACTTTGCCGCGGCGGTAAAAAGTTACTGCGATAACCGCGAGAGGAGTTAATTCGATATGCGCCCCTCCCCTGACTAAGACACGGCCGTAACTAATAATAATAATAATAATAATACAATATTGTATTCGTAAATAAAACGGCGGCGGCGGCGACGTTAAATATTTGACGTCATTAATACTGGGCGGCGGTTTTTTCCGTCGAAAATAACGAGTACGATTTAGCGATAATTGGCTAAAAAAAAAAAAAACGCGTTTCACTTTATAGGAAGAACAATAATTCGTCTCGATCGCTTTTGTCGAATCGCGACGTTTAAAAATATCGACTGCGCGCGCGTCGTCGTCGTCGTTTCAAAGCGAAGTAGTCTGGGGGAAGAGGGACCCGCCGAACGGCAAACAATACGCGTAAGCCGAGTAATATTTGCCTGCACAAGGACGAAGAGAGGAACCGAACGAAAAGTCTTTAAGACCAATGTTCCAGTCGATTACCCTTTTTCAAACACGGCGGCGGCGATGTGTGTGTTTTGCTCGACAAACGAGTGTGTACGAAGGTGGTGTGTTTTTTTTTATTATTATTATTATTCCTTTATTTTTTTTTCGTTAGTTTGTTTGTTTGTTTGTCGCGAACAAACACGCAAAAATTATTGCAAACAAACTCCGCGGCGCGTAGTACATCGATAGCAGCACACATTACCTATCGTTTTATACGTTTTTTGTATTCCGTTCGCGAAACCTGTTCAAACAGCGCCGGGGCGCTCGTTAAACGGTTCGCGCGGCCCCGCGTCATATTTACCGTACCCGAATATAAAAACGTCTCTAGAATTTATCGCTCGTAATCTTTTATATACGTCGTCCGCAAAGTACAATTCGCGACGTGTACACACGACGACGACGCGACGGGCGCATATTTTGTGGGCGCCGGGTTTCGAGAAATTCACATCACCGCGCCAACTCGACCGAAAAGTATGGGTCGGGAACGTTTGGTCACATTGACCCAAAAGCCAACACGTTTGGGTACAAATAGACACAACGTTTGGACACATAAAATAAAAGGTAGTTTATAATTTTACCTGGTAAATCAGAGAACGTTTGGGTACACAATACACAATATTATATAGGTTTATATATATATAATTTTCAAATTTCTTTATTCACTCAATGTGACTGTGTCTCAGTCGTGTCTTCAATGTCATAGTGAACAGCCATGGAAAATCGTATAAGTGAAGTTTTTGAAACCCGTCGTGGTAAAAGGTGTGTGATTATTGATCGTTTTAAATTCAGTGAATTTAGAGCAAATAAGGACAGCTACATTTTTCGTTGTACTAATCGTAAGTGTAACAGCAAAAGTTTCTCAAAATTTAAAATTTGTTATTTCGATTCACGGAGACCATATTAATCACGAAGCAAAAGCTATGATATATGAATGTAAAACTGATTATTTTTCAAAGAGTGAGCAATTTTGTTTCATGGAATCTGCTGATAGTATTCCTATTTTTACGACTGCTAGTAACTTGTCGCTATTAAATAATGCGCAACATGTATTATTTGCTGATGGTACTTTTTCATACGCGCCAAAACATTTTCTACAAATGTCTACGATACATGTATACATAAATGGATTTTATCTGTTACCCAAACGTTGTATTGCTTTTTGGGGTCTGAAAAAAAGTGTAGTTAAACGTGTGTTTCCAATCGTTTTCCCGAATCTCAGGTAAAAATATCGTTTTGTGCCCAAACGTGTTACGGCCAAAAGTATCATACAGATATAATAACACGGATAATATGGATACAGATAGGCGTTCGGCACACAAATTGTAGGAAATATGCATGCACATAATATGCACTTAAAATAACCGAAATATGCGCAAAAATATGCAACTAAAAATTTGATTTATTCATTTAAATGTAGACAATTTTTTGTAATTACTAATTAGTTATTTTTGAAAACAATAACACAATAAGGAATATTTGCGGAATTATGCGGAATATTTACTAAAGAACTTTTTTTACAAGTCATAGCAGTACCAACTAGTTGTTGTGATTTATTTTTCATTTGATCTTGCTTACGTTTATCGGCAGATTTATGCTTTTCTGTCTTCAAATGTATAACCAAATATCGCCTATCTGTATTTATTTTCGTTTCACAAAATTCTAGACCAGCGTTTCTTAAACTTTTTTATCCGTGGAACCCTTTTTGACGTCCATTTTTATCGTGGAACCCCTGCTTTGTTTTTTAGCTTTTATGCTTTTTTAGGATTATTTGCAAAAGAAAAATATAATTATTTCATACACTAATATTGTGTTAAAAAGGTAAAAAATATGTTAAAAAAAATAAAAATAATAATAATTGTATATAATAATACTTAAATAATAATTACTTAATTAGATGCGTGAAATTGCTTTTTATTATTACAAATATTCTTAATATTGGGCTTTATTGATGAAAGTTGTATTATCATATTAGGTTCGGCATCGAGTCTGTTGCGGTATTTTGTTTTTGTCGATACATAGTCGGAGAACCCCGTTTCACACATATAAGTGGTTGCAAATGGTAAAAGTGGCAACACGGCCTTTTGTGACAATTGAGGATATTCATCTTTTGAAAGCCTCGGTTGCTTTTTCATTCACAGTTTTTGTAGTTTGGACCATACAGTTTATCGATTTTAATAGTTCGTCACGCTTTCGAATAAAGAATTCTAAATTTTTTTCTTTAAGTTCACCGTGAACATATTCTAAATGACTGTATAACTGTGTACGTATGACATATACATTATTATTTAATATACAAACATTTTTTTTTTCAATACTTAATGCATGTTTTCCCCATTTATAATCTTTAGTTAGACATTTTTTAGTAATTTTCTTGAAAATTTTGAAAAAATTACTTAAGCTTCGCGGAACCCTGAAGTGATCTGAACACAGTTTAAGAAACGCTGTTCTAGACAATCATGAATATACATTTGCCAGTTTAATTTGTTAGGAGACCGTGGATTCTACATTGGCATTAGACGTCATTCGCCGTATAGTTGTAGAAGGTAGAACGAGACGATGGGAATTCAGAGTTAATTTCGGACATCAGGTCGATACGTCGACGCTGGGCTAAAGAAATCAATCAGAGGCTTGTGGCAATATGAGGGGGACGAGGAATTTTCAATACGAAGCAAAACGTAGGAATCTCCGTCGAACGCTCGTCGTTTAAATACAATATAAAATAATTCCATCCCGACTGTTGGACAAATATAGTCACGTCCGGTTTGAATACGATTCGTCGACGCACCGAATCGCAACAACAACAACAACAAAAAAAAGGGCACGCGTTATATTTTCGTCGACGTTTTTTGGCGACTTTGAACTCGTATAAACTCGAATTAAATGTGTTTCACGGGAAAAACTTGGAAAAAAAAATTATTCATACATAGTTTTATCGAGTTATGCGGGTTTTTATCGTTTCCCGAAACTTCGCCTGTTAAAACGTCATATTATATGCCCTTTTATAACAACAATGAGCGATTCGTCCGACGACGAATTTTATTCGAAACCGGTCGTACTCAAACGTTTTCACTCTTCGTAACACACATATTATTTTAATAGTTTCGATAGATTATTTTCTAATAATTTTTTTATCATTTTATATTCCGAGTATGTGTTTACCTTCGTGGGCGTGCACCAGCGTGTCGACCACGTAGATGCCGTCCGAAGCGTAGTCCAGAATCCACCAAATGGTCGGCATCGCGTTGTTCAGCTCCCAAAAGACGCCGCGACCGATCACGAACACCAGGTTGTACAGAATGGTAACGGTTACCAGCATGAGCCACTGGAGAAAAATAAAAACACATTTTATAATTATTATAATTATTACGTAAAAGCGCAAGAGTTCGAACGGAGGTAGGAAAACAGGGCGGTACTCTTTTCGCCCAAAAACGACCTTCCTCTTTTCGCCCACGTCCTCTTTTCGCCCAAGTATGATAAAATAGTTTCCTCTTTTCTTCCTAAAGATAGGAAAGTAAAAGATCGTCAACTAAAAAATGAAGACAAAATACAACAGTACAATAGAGGAGAGATAAGTCGGTATGCATTTCTTAAATCAATATCATTCAACTATACAAAAAATTTAAATTTAAATTAAATCCTAATCCATGACATAACATTTTTGACGACGTCATAACAACTAATGACAAATACATACCTATTTTATATTATATAATAATTATTTTAACAAACAAACACAAATACATTTTTGGAGAGTAATAGAAGCCGCCTCCTCGTGGTGCTCTCTGGGTTATGCTAAATGGCTTTATTAAATTAATTTTTGAGACAGTGCTTTCCAAAATGTCGAACATGAAACCGTGGGCGAAAAGAATGCAATTATTTTTAGGCGAAAAGAGGAAACTATTTTATCATACTTGGGCGAAAAGAGGAAGGTCATTTTTGGGCGAAAGGAGTTACGCCCGGAAAACACACGTAATAATATTACGACATTGTCGTAATAATATAATTGGGCGTGTTTTTGATTCTCAAAAGAGAGATGATAACTGTCGTCGACGCGTAGGAAACGGGGAAAAATTTTTTATTTATAATGCTTATCCTGCGCGAAGAAGCGGGACGAGGGCGTCGAGGGTCTCGTACAGGAATCGCTGACCGAATAGTTTTGATTTTTAATTGTACAGCGAGTTGAAGATAATAGTTTGTTTTAAACCGCGCGGATACTCTCGGCGCGCGCAGTACTCGGCAACTACTCGAGTGTGGCGGCGGCGGTGTCGTTCAATTAAATATTTATAGAAAACGAACGTAGCAATGCGTTTACGACCAAAAACCCACTCGCGAAACGAAACACTAATGATAATATTTCATACTTTGTGACGCGAAATGCGAAAAAAATTCGGAATAATGGATAATATTAAATATTTTTTTTTGAAATTAATTGATAATGTAAACTTAAAAAATAACAGAGAAAACTTCAAACAGCGTTTTAACGAGAAATTTGTGATTTTTTCTTTAAAACTTGACGCCAGGTATTTACAGAAGGCGAAGAAGAGGTTTTTTCTGTTTTTGGAATCTAATATACGAAAATACACCGTCCAATATGTTATTCAGGTATAATATATTTTGATTTGTCAATACGAGTATTAGACCCGGCGCAAATTGGACCCAGCCCATGTACACGCCACGCGCAGCACACGTGTGACCGAAACCCAGTCCAAGTACACGTTTTTTAATAGTAACGCATATTGAACTCAGCCCACGCCCATGCCTACGCCCATACCCATTACCCTACATATACCAAAATCTCCATCATTTCTCCCAGTATAGCTCATAAGATGACAACAAGCCAGCAGCAACTTCTTCTCGATTTAGAATCTGAATCTGAGGACGATGAAAGGTATATACGTAGTTTCACACCTACTCGGCAAAAAAAGAAAAAAAAGTACGAATGAATATTTACGAAAAAGAGAGAGTCATGGAGAGTTTAAGTTATCCAGTGAAGTTCCAGATAGTGTGTTCAAAGAGTCGTTTAGATTAAACAGAAAACAGTGTAGTGAAGTTCAGTTGATCATTATTTTTACGTTTTATTCGAATAGTACAGTGTAGCCACTTTCATTTGGTGTTTGTAGCGTGTGTGTAGCATAATTCGTTTGTTTTTAATGATTTTATAATCCAAATATAGGAACCCACGATCCACGAAACTGTGTTGAAAGCACAACTTGACCCATGCGAACACAGGCTGGAACTGTACTGGCCGTGGGATAGGTTTAATATGCGCCACTCCGTCTCAATCAACGTTCTACAAAATAGTCCACGCGTGTGCTGCGCGTGGCGTGTACATGGGCTGGGTCCAATTTGCGCCGGGTCTTAGGCCGTGGCAATTACAAAAACTAACTGTTATATTTATTTTGTTTCTTTGAGTGGTAAAAAAAACCAAAACAACTGTTGAGAAACCGAATACCACAAAGTCTCGGGAAAACGCTATATATTGATCACGTACGACATAATATGGCAGCGGACTCGGAATTCTCGAACGGACGTTTTTCGCTGGGTACAATAATTAATATAGGAGACGAGACGGATGGACCGTTTTCTTCTGAAAACGACGACGTGAGTATATTATGAAAACGTGAAATAAATCGGAATAAAAAGTATACGTTTTTCTAAAGATTTCATCGTAATATCGGTTTATGTAATTTTTTTTTCAATTCGGTAAATATTCGCGACCGAATAATTTATCTCTCTCGGGGGGAAGTTTTGCGCGCGGGCGGTAAAAAAGAACGAGCGACACTCGCCGCGCCGCGCACAGTGGTATGAATTTCAATTTTAGGTGGAAAAAACACAATTTTATAATGTCATTAAATTGCAATATTATGATTTTATACGAGTTCGATATTCGATAAGAATATTGCGATAATATGTAAAGAAAACATATAAATTATTGAATTTTCGATAAACCGACTCATTTAGCGTTTTGTGTTCATTCTTTGTGAATTAAAAATAAAACTTAACTTAAACTTAATTTTATATTTTCAACATGGATTTCGAAAATTATTAGTAGAAGTATTATATTTGAAATATTTTAAAACTTCATGCTATAAGTATAATTAAAATATCAGAAAAATCGTAAAAACAAAAAGTACTAATTTTTCATAGTGAATATATATTAATTAATTAATATTAATCGTTAAATATTACATAGATTATATAGTACTTGTTCTACTTAATGATATTTTCAAAGTTTGGTTTGCGTCCACTTGCGTCTGTAATTTTAATAATTTTTTTTCTAGCGAGTTCTAGCGGCAACGCTGAACCACTAAATGATACAGAAATTCACTCAATATAAACTATAACATCTTTGAATATATTTTAAAATTAAAAAAAATTATCCCCTTAATTTAAGTTGTACCATTGAGAGAGGACTTGGTTAGAAATTATTTCGAAACTAATGCAATATTTTAATTTGGCAATTTTAAAATTATATGAGTTGATGTAAAATACACACATTTTGAAACATGTAAAAATGACCCCTAGACACCTCCCCTGGGGGCTATCTTCAAAACTGATGTGATATTTGAATTAAGCAGCCTTAAAAACATATTATAATATGATGTAAAATACATACTTTTTATTACTCTTAAAAAAATAACCCCTAGCCCCTCCCCCCCCCCCTTGTGACGAAAATCAAAACTGATTCATAATTTGAAACAACCGATCTCAAATCATGTAATTTTGATTTATTGCATAACTAATTATACTAAAAATTAAAAGAAATTAATTTTTTCCATCTAGAATTGTATTTCAGACCACTGTGCGCCGCCGTCGGTAATCTATCTTGTTTCCTACGCGGATTCGAGACCGCCGCCGGGGTATTCGCGTGCAGGGTTTCGGCAAAAGGGTACGACGACGGCGCTCGTTTCGATCGCGCGCGCGCGCGCGCAGGACTCGTCAACGTTTGGCGAGAGCGCATTGAAATTAATGCGGATTAGTCGGGTGATAAATGGCCGTCTGTGTTTCCGCGGCGACGTGTGTGTGTGTGTGTGTCGCCCAGTAGTCAATTAGTCGAAAACGTTATTGCGGCGTGTAACAAAAGGCCACGCCCAGTACCTATATAACATTGCAGACGTGATTAATCTTTTTTGCGCGAGCAATCGAACGATTATTTTTCTCGATAAATAACAAAATACGTAAATCGCGATAATATCGTTTCGATCCTTCGTCGCAGGATAGGTTAGACGACGCGAGAGACGCTCGCCCGCGCAATATTACACCGTTAGCGTAGGCTTACGAACCCGTTCAAATAACAGTCCTGTCGGAAGTGAACGCGGACGTTTTCGTCTTTTCGTCTTTTTTTCTTTTTCAAAACGGTAAAAACAAAAAAAATTAGATTAAATAACACGTCAAACTTATTGATTTGAACAAAAGTCTACTCGAGTTTTTCGATCGGGCCAAGAAATAACGTTTTACCCCCTTTAAATCCCCCTAGGGGTTGAATTTTGAAAAATAAGTCGATATACATTTTCATCATTTGATTTTCAGAGCGTGTTCATTGAGTTTCAAAAAAAAAAAATCCGACCGAAATAATATAACGTGTCACATTTTACACCCCCTTTACCTACACCCCCCTCAGGGGTTGAATTTTGGAACACGACGCCATTGACATACAACATATTTATTACGGAGTACGCGTATTGCCATGAGTTTCAAAAACTTCCGTTTTCAACACGTTTTACCCCTTTACACCCCTCTTAGGGGTTGAGTTTTCCTGAAAAACCTTTCTCATTACACACGCCCAGAGCGTTGGACAAATCGCTTTTGCAAATCTCAAATCCGCACGTCGCGTCGCGTAGTTTTTGCGAGTGGTATTTCTACACGTATATAAATATTTATAGATTATTATGTCATCGAAAAACACCGACGATTTGGTATCGATTATGAAATGTCATATTATTACATAATTTTTTGTCGAAATCGCGTGCGTGCGATGAACAATAGAACGAGTGCGATGGAAACAATACAATAGAACTTTTTTTTTTCTCATTGGACGATCGCGTGTGAACCGTCGTCATTGGTCGGTGGTATACGTGACGTATGCGATTATTGTGAAAGTTCAGTGCCGCCGTGAATTCGTTATGAAATCGGAATCAGTAACAATACACGGATCGAAGACAACGATCGTCGTCGTGCGTGTGGTTTTGTGGTCCTCGTGCTGCCCCATCGACGATTCATTCTATATACGTCCAAGTCCAAGTCGAAGCCGCAAAATCGAACGAAAACAAAAACGAATTTCGACCGAAGATTAACGGGGTAAGTGCCGATCACATATTTCTACATACTCGCATCGATATTTTTGCACAGACAGGTGTTGTTTTGTTTCGTTTTCCAAAGGACTATCACACGATCTGCGATTTTTTTTTCTAATACACCCAAAGGCTAGACGATTTTTAATCCAATTTTATCCTTTTTAGGGATGTAATTTTCGTGACGACTTACTAAACCTTCCCCTCGGCCGATCGATTAGTGAAAATGCACCGAGTACTTTTCTTCCATAAGCGCGTACATAAAAAAGGGGCTTCTATTTTATATAATATAAAAAATTCTCCAGTTTGTTATCGAACTCCTCCGAAACAGCTGGACCGTGAAATTTTTCGTATATATTTGGTAGGTCTGAGAGGATAGCACGAGAAATATTTTTAAAAATTTCAACGTGTAAAATGTATACACCTATTGTCTGTAACCGTATTTAACCGTTATCATTGTCTTTTGCGAATCGTTTTGAATCGAATAAAAGTTTCTGCAAAACATGTTTTATCATTTTCATAGGCCGTCATCGCGTCCACAGCGCTCCCCGTTCCTCTTTTAATTTTAAACACCATCCCTCTTACAATGAGTTGGTTATTTTTTTTTGTACTACAAAATTCACTAGAAATATAGTTGGCCAGAGGTCAGCTAGTAATAGATAATGAAATTTCCTATTGGATTTTCTCCGTCGAATTCTCGTTAACTCGTACGCGTTTAATTCGTCGACAAAGTCGCACAGCTGCTCGCGATATTTGCTTTTAGCTGACCATCTTAATATATATAAATCTCGTGTCACAATGTTTGTCCTCAATGGACTCCTAAACCACTTAACCGATTTTGATGAAATTTTTTACACCGCGTGTAATTTGGTCCAACTTAAAAGATAGGATAGTTTTTATTTCAATATTTATATGTGGCGAGCGCCGAGAACATTATGGAACGGTTATCTATATATTATATAAAAATGGAGACAAAAAATTGTAAATTGAATCAGTTGAGAACGGCTGGGCCGATTTGGCTCAAATTTTTTTTAAATGATAGAGAATGTCGGGGAGCGGGTTTATAGCATAAATTATGGAGAAAATTAACCCTAAGGGGCTTAAAAGGGGTAGAAATGGAAAAAATCCCGAGTCAATGGAGCTTTGTGGTATTAAATTTTGTCAATAGTTTCATTTAATATAGCAGAGGCCCCATGGGAAAGGATTTTTCGAAATTCTACCCCTAAGGGGGTTAAAAGGGGTAAAAATGAAAAAAAAACTGATAAAATAAAAAGTTATACTGCACACGGGCGAAGCCGGGTTATTCAGCTAGTTATATTATAATAATAACGGCCGTGGACATTATCTCGTCATTATCGCGTCGTATAGTTTGCGTTATTCGTTATCGTTTCGAGTAATAATTATTATTGCCTAAACCGGCGGCGTGCGAGGGTCGTGTTTCGTCACCGTGCGCAATTAAATTAAATAATCTATCCGTGCGGATGGTCACGGAGCCCCCCCCCCCGGTGGTTTTTCGTACACTCAATTAAACGTGCGATTTATACTTTTTCTTTTGAGCGCGCTTCTCTTTTCTTTTTTTTTTTTTTTCGGTTAAGTTATTTTCATTAACTCTACATTAGAGACGGGAAAACTGGAATCTTCTACTATCCGGTCCACTAAGCCGTTTTATTCGGATCACCGCGTTTATTACGTTTCACTATAAATATATGTCTTTCCGCCATGATTCCTCCGAGGGGGAAAAAAGAAAAAAAAAATAATCAAAAATCAAAATACCTCGTTCACACGACGTGTATTAACGACACGGGGCCTCTCCTCCCCCCCACCCCTCATCAGCGGGTCCAACGGTTTTCGAGAAAACCGTCGTCGCGGCCAGTACGAAAGTATTCCGCGAAGATTCGACAAAAAATAACAGTGTTAACAACTACGTTTTTTTTTTTAACTTTTACTATTACTTTAAAAAAAATTAATTTTTATGATTTTATTTCCGTCGGTTTGAAATGTTTAATATCTAATGTTAAAAACTAGGTTTAAGTCGGTCCGAGTTTTAAACGTTATTTTCGAACTTTTATCGGAAATTTATATTCGAACCGTCGTCGTCGTCGGAAGCGTGAAGTAATTCTAAAAAATAAATAAAAACTTGAAAATATCGAACGGAATAAAAGTCATTATACACTTGTAATCCTCTCTCGCCGGACGGGGTTTGATCGGTTTGAGCTCGTCGGCGACGAAAATCATCGATAATATATCGAATTTCGTCGACGTTCGCGTCACAAGTAACGCGTTCGTCGCGCGTATGTTTGACGGCGTACGAATTCGAAAATTATACCGCACGCGCGCGTATAAAGCGTCCGCCGAAGTATTGATTTCTCTCGGCGGAGAGGTCCTTTTCGCTCGGGAGAGGTCCTTTTCGCTGGGCGTCGCGTCCGGGAAAGTGTGCGATTCGTCTCGGCGCGGTCGCGGACGACCGAAAAATCTACGGGCAGGATCGCGCGAAAGGCGTTTCCGCGAAGTTTGCGCGGACACACGCGGTCAAAGCAATAACACGCGAGACGACGACGACGACGGTGTGCTCTTTTACCGCGAACATCACTAGGTTTTTATCGGAATTTTTTTGCGATTTTTCTCTTTGTAAAATAATTCGCGCCGAACTACTCTGTTTCCGAACTCGCGTGGTTTTTTTTTTTCATCAAACGGGAGAGAGTCTTAAAATCGAAATTTTTTCGTCTTTTTCCGCCGGAGCTCCTCGTCTCCGGAGGAGTTTATACTTTAGGGGAGTTTTTAAAATTCTACCGCGAGTTTTTTCGCACGACAGAGGCGGCAATATCGGCCGCGCGATGACGTTCGGTCGTTCAGTTTGGTTATCATTTGGGATTTTCGTCAAGCGCGACTGTGAAACGACGCGTTCCAAAATCTTTAGATTCGAACACCGCGCATGTGTAAACTTTAATTTCCGACAAATATTTGTCTCTAGAGATCTGTGGCGAGTCTATCGTGACTATTGAATGTATTTGAACAATAATAAAATAAAATAAAAAGGTCTCGAGTGTTTTAATCAAGTGTAAAAAGCGCATATTTTGTAATTGAGTATAAATATTCATATAATTACTTTGTTGATATTAATTTTCTATTTTTTCAACAAAATATTTATAAAATTATTTCAATACAAACAATTAAATACATTTAAACAATAGTAAAACAAAATAATAAGGTGTTGCCTCGAGTATTATAAGAGCGTCTGTTTATTTATTAATCGTCGATTAAACACGAATTAATAATCGTATTATTTTTTTTCTTTCCAAGGACACGGAGGACGACGACGACGACGACGGCGGCGACACCCATCGAAATCCGCTGCCACAACCCGGTCGGTAAGTACAGATCTTTATATATTATATTATATTACGGCGCGTATATTTTCCCATCTAAATTATTTTTATTTTTCGTCCGTCTCGTAACTTTTACGGGTCTCGGTTTACCGGGCGCGCGAACGTCGTCCGCGGAGTGTTTATTTATTTATTTATATTACATAAGTTTACCGCGCTGTGCGGCGGGGTTCCGCCGCCGTACTCTGCTCGCGCGTTCATTTCCAAAAAGTCAGAGAGTTGTTCTTACCCGCGAGGCTCGCTCACCGCGTGTCTCTTCAAACCATTAAAACTTAATTCATCTGTACTCCGGGGCGTCTGTACGCCGCCGCCGTCTATTATTTTCCCCTCGGATTTCAAATAATATTTTATATACATCTCTCTCGCATTGTGTGCGCGCGCCGACGAATTTCCCCGGCAAATCCGGAACAATATGATTTTATTAGTTCTGTCGGAATAATAATAATTATTGTAATAGTAATAATAATATAACAACAGTAATAATACGTTATGAACGGCGATATTATTACCTGCGTTATTATATTTTATTGTCGTGCGATTTGTTCGGTCGTATTATTTCGTAATTGGTTAAGGGGGGCGGGGGGGGGGGGGCGGAAGGACGCGCGTTTTAAATCTTTAACGCGATAACAATTAAGATTATATTTGCAAAACGAGTAGTTTTTGGACACATATTTTACGTTGTGAACGTTGTGTTCGTTTTTCCAGACGTCACTCGTATTTGTTTTTCAACGCCGATACGCTTTTTAAGGGCGAGAAACGTTTCTTTAAAATCGTCGTCGGATTTTGGTGACGATTCGGGTGGAAATAACTCTTTTTAAGCGACGTTTTGGCGCGCGATATTGCCCCGTCGCGTCGTCCTTTGTTTACCGCCGCTCGCGATGATTATATAAATCGTTTCTCGCGATTTCAAACCGCGGCGGGCATATAATGTCGTTTGAAAAACAAGAGTTTACGCATTTTAACCAGTCCGATTTATCCGTTTATCACGCGGGCGAACGATTAAATTTATACGATATTTCTCACCGCCGCCGCCGCCGCGCAAAGGACTAAATTATTATTTAATTCGATAAACCGTGTCGCGGGGCAGACTAGAATATAATATATTGTGCCGTCGACGACGGTAATAATATCGCGTCGTTTTTTTTTGTCGGGGAAAATCAAACGCTTTTGTAAAAACGACAATGAAAATAAATCGAAACAAAAAGCGTAACGTTTAAGACAAACATATGAAATTCGTCGGGGCCGTCTCGTTTTTTTGTCATGTTACGAGTTTTTTTTTCCCCCTATCAAACAATACAGGTGATGATCACTCATTATTTGTGTTTTTGCGCGTTCGGTCTCGTCACGACGTGACACTATACTCGCGTTTTTACGAATAATTTTCAATTTTATTTCGTCGTCAGTGTGAAGTCGTGCATGAAATTTACTCTGCTGAATAAATCGAAAACAAACGAAAAATAAACATCGCGCGTTTGTACCGGACAGGTTGACGTAAAAAACACGTTGTGCATCATATACGTTTTGTGCGACCGATTAATCTTATCATATTAGTTTGTTTTAGATTCATTTGATTATTTGAACACTTTTTTTCAAAATAAATTTCTGCGGTTTTTAACATGTCATAACCATCTACGTCACCTTTTTGAAGAGTGAAAGCTGATAATTGTTTTATTTGAGTTAAAACCTCAGAATAGTTTGATACAGTATACTCGGGTTCTTCAGTTTTTTCAGTTTCTTCAGTTTCTTCATGTGTTTTCTCTTCGTCATTATCTGTTATTATGAACGACTTGATATCAATACTATCTTCTTCAGTTCTTAGATTTTTGTCGACCAAAAAAAACTCTTCACCTTGCATATATGAGTTGGCAGCATATTAACTAATTGTTCACCAACAATTATTTCGTTTTCAAGTTCTGTGTTATCTAAATCTACAGACAAATTTTCCCAAATAAAACCTGATTTTTTCAAACATTTAGTAACACAATTACCAGTTATTTGCTTTACAGACTGTTTAATCCACATCAAAGCGTCTAATACAGTAATGCTTTTTGCAAGTTCATCAGCATCTTTTACTTATCGACATCATAAATTAAGCTCGTTAAGATAAACCGTCAACAATAATTTCGAAATAATAATTTTCCATTTGATATACTTTTAAATGTCGACCGTTACATAGAGGTGACCGTCCTATAGAGGTGACCGTTAACGGAAGTTTTACTGTATATCGTATTGAACTTTAACGAGCGCTACGATTCCGCTTTTTAAATACGTCTCTTAAGATTTTCCGCAAAGCGTTTCGCGCGCGATCGACGGACGTAAATTATTATATTATCATAAAAACATTAATTAAGCTTGAAATTTCGCGCGGCATTATCGGCTACAGAAACGACGCGCGACGTCGTTCTCGTTCGTTTAATATCTCGGGAAAAGTTTCCGCCGACAATTTATTGTTCGGCAAACATTTGACGAATTGATAAAAACAGCGGGCTCTCCTCCGGACCGACTGTGATATTATTATGAACGATCGTTCTAATTTATTATATTTTCCGACGGACGGACGGCGCGCGTATCGTCGTCTCTGTGTGTGTTCCTACGCCACTCGATGAGTTTACTGCGACTTAATAAATAATTTTAACGATTGTGTACGAGAAATCGTTGTTTGTTTGTCGGTCTCGCTTGCAAAATAAAAAAAAAAAATACATAAAAAGTCGGTCGGCAAGTCCCCTCACGCGCACAGACCGTGAAATCCGCGCGCACGAACTTTTGATAAAACCGCGGCGGTTTTTTTTCCCTTTTCTCTCCCATAACGTACCTGACCGGAAGCCCGTCGAAAGCCGATTTTCCCCTCTAATCGAAACGTTTCGATCGTTTTCCCCGGCCACACGTTTCTCAAAGTTTTCGTTCAAAGCGTGAATAATAATATAATCTCGGGCCGTCCTCGGAAAGTGCCTCGCGACTCGGCGGGGAAAAATCAGATGAAAACAAGCTATCTGATAGCATATATTAAATCTCGCGTCGAATTCGTTTTTTACGTGTGAAAATACACGTCTTCGTACGAAACGAATTGCGATCGGACACTATACCGAGACGATATTTCCAATTGATGGTTTGAACGCGCGCGCGGTAAGGACGTTGCATTATATTTGATCGCTATTTTTGATATGCCTTTTATCGGGCACTGTAAAGATTTGAAAGCGATCGCGAGGGCTTTCTAACAATGGCGCAATCACTTACGAATACTATTCGTCATTTTCCACGAGAAAACGCGTATTTTTCACGTATGCAATACGGTGTATTCGTTTCGTTTCGGCCAAAAGATGTTTATCAATAATAAAATGACCGAACAAAGCGACAAAACGGGACAATCTAAGGAGCACAAAGTCTCCACGGGTATGTTAAGTTTGTACGCCGACCAGCGGGGTAGTTACGGGGGGGGGGTGTAAGTTTAGTGTAAGGGTAGTGTTTCTCCACCCCCCAGATATTTATGTACGTACTTACATATTAAAGTAAAATTTTATTTTCATTATAAATATAAAATATACGTATAACAATATATTATATATAATATAGAAATTAAAATTAATAACTTATTTAAATTAACTTGTGATTACGAATTGATGATGTTTAAGAAAACAACCCCCTCGGAAAAAAAAATTCTATCTACGCCGCCGATGCCGACTAGCTTGAATTTCAGTCGCCCGTGCGCACAAGAGTTTGTAGAATGTTAATTAAAAAACGTCGAGGAACGGGGGGGAAAGAAAAAGAACTGGCGTAAAACAAACTTTTATTATTATTATTATTATTTTACGCGCGTTGTTATCGTGTGTTTTCCACGTCTCGTTTACTTAAACTTTAAATTGTCGCGTGTTTTTTTTTTTTTGCGACGAAACTAAATTTACGACCCTTGCAGCAGCGGACGCTCTCGCGGCGATTCTCCAGTCGAAAGAGAAAAAAACACGAAAACCAGTGTTGCGCGCGCGGTGGGCGATTCGTCGATATCCTAGAAAAATTAAAAACTTTTTCGCAGAACGGTCGAAAACCAAAAACCGCTATGAAAATAATATCGCGATTCGCGCGCGCGAATAAGAGATTTCCCGCGGAATTCCGGAAGTTTTGGATAAATTCGGTAATCGGATTTGCAAAAGCTTTTAAACGATATTGATCTTTAGGATGAAAATATTTCCCGTCCGACGAATAAATATATCGCCGCGGTCCGCTCGCGAACCGACCGAAACGCGCGACACTATTAATACATTTCGAAATATCGAACGCAGTTTTTTTTATTTTTCGTTCTTAATTTTTCACGAGAATCATACCTATAACAAATCACGTGGCGAGGAGGGACATAAATCATAAACAGGACGAAATATTTTCACTCCTATATCGAAGTGATAATTCAATAAGTCTTTTAGGCGTTAAAAACGTTTGGAAAACAGAGATAACAGAAATCGGTAGCGTTAGAAATATTTTCCCGTCACTTTCGTACTCGCGTGATATCACCGTCGGTTTATATTTTCGATTTTTAGAGAACCAAAAAACGATTATCAATTTCGTTTTCATCAGCGACGAAAAGGCGTTTCAAAAGTTTTCGACGAGTAGGTTTCGCGAGATTTTAAAATTCCATTTGAATAAAAAGGAAGCTTTCACGAGTATATTTTCTTTACGACGCCGATTAAAACTACTATATATGATCTGTTTTTGCTCGGTCGACGTTTCACGAAAATTCAGTCGAGCGCGAGCTGTTTGAGCGTCATAAAATGCGGTCGCAGAGAGTGTCGTGTTACTCGAGTAATTTGGCCGTTCGAGACGCGAACGTCAGAGATTCTCCGCAGACCGTCCGCGTGTCACCAGCGACGACCACCAAAGGATACTAATGTAGAAAACGTTAGTCGGATTCGCCGCGCGCGGTCTGTTTGACGGTCCGGCCGGACATTAACGAGTTCGAAACCGGAAACCGAGTCGATTTCCGCCGAGTCGGTTGTTACTCTTTTAACATATCATTTCGCGTCCATAAAGCTATTGGAAACTTTATTAATTAAACTAATTACATTATTAAACACTATCGTGATGCGATCGCGTCGTTGATTTCAGATTTCCAATTTCGTCCGTTTGAACGAATCGAGCAAATCGGTATATATACTATTAATTATCGAGAAGGTATTAATTAGAAATCGAGGCACCGTAAAATCGTCCGGGATCGCGCAGGAAAATCTTCAAAACGGTACGAAATAAATCGAGAATCGGGTATGCAAATTATTGTTTTATATTTTAGCGATTCGTCTTTTAATTTAGTCGGTTTTTTAGTATACGATTTTTTTTACCTCGCAAAAGAGCGAATCGTCCTGCTTCCCCCAAAACCAGTGGTGGCCAAACTTTTTTTAACTCGGGCCATAAAAAAAAAAAATTTTACCGCGGGCCATAAATTTTTTTTTTACTTTTAAGTCATCAGAATTTTAGGTATAGGTATATATAATTTTATATTTAACGACTTTTTTATTATACTTAATAATTTTAATGACTTTATTTAATACCTAACTTAATAATTACTACAAATGAAAGAAAATTAAATCGGCTTCAATTTCAAAAATTATTTTTAAATAAATTATTAAAACACATATAGAAATAAATATAAACTATACAAAATATCGTTTTATATTTACAAAACATATTTTAAAATGATTTTCCGTTTTTTGTTAGACATAATGAACTTTTACAATACACAACGTAATAACAACTTTAAATTTATATTAGTCCAGACCGCACTGATCACGATAGCTGTAGAAACTACAATGTAGATAAAATTGGTCGCGCAACGAGCACAGTAATATAACTATAATACTACTATCGTATGAAAATAAGATAAGATACGGTAATGCTATTTATATTATTAAATGACATTGTAACAACAAAAACGCTACGATATGGCGATACGGAATTAAATATGAAGAATGTATACTTAAATTTTTTTTTTTTACGTAAATGTAAAATATTATATTTCTTTCGCGGGCCAGATATTAAATGATGGCGGGCCGGATTTGGCCCGCGGGCCGTAGTTGGCCACCACTGCCCTAAACATTGAGAATCGGTTAATTAATCTATTTATCGACTAGTTTTCGCGATTAAATACGCATCGTTTCTCGTTCCGAGCTCGCTCGACGCCCCGGACTTATTATCTCGAATCCTTCGAGAGACGGCGAAAAAGTTGGTGAAACTCGATCCGACGTCCTAAACGGAGTCGATGTTAGGATACGAGCGCGCGTTTACCGCTTGAGACGGACACGGCTTTTAAAACTTATTTCGATCGGTCCGAAAAAAAGTATTATTATAATTATAAAAAGCCCTGTAAAAACTCGAAAAAATGTATCCCCCGTTCTATTGTGAACGAATTCACTAACTTTTCGATTTGGAAAACGGATTAAACGTTAAATTAAATGGAATTTGCGGTCGGATCCATTCGCACGGTCATCGCAGACTCCTGCGGGTACACGATAATATGTATTTACGAAAATCAAACGTTTTATTTGAATGAATTATTCACCGCGGTCTGTACGCGTAATATTATTATAAATTATTATCGTTGTGGCGGCGCTCGACGAACGTACGACGAAACATTACGAATTTATCGTCAAACGGATATTAATATACCGGGTCCGTTTCGGATACGTCGCGCGCGCGCGAGGGAAATTTCCACTTAGCGGCGTGTATAATAATAATGTTTTATTGCTTTTGTCGGCGAGAGCAGCGACAACGAAATGCGGTACGTTTTTTGATCGGCGGCCGACGTTATTTATATTTTCGCAGATGAAAAAGGTCGTTCGCATTGTGCGCGCGGGGGGGGGGGGTCCTTTTCGGCGTAGGTACGTGTACGCGCGCGACGTATCCGTTTGTGATCAATAATGTCATGTTTTTGGCATCGAAATAATATTCCGTGTCCGCGAAACGAGAGCGCCGCAGTTACAGTAATAACTACGTTAATAAAACGAGTTTTCACAACAGTTTGTTGTAAATCGTGTTCTGTTTTACGGTTTTTTTCCGCTCGTTTTTTTTTTTTTTTCACTCAAACGATCGACTCGGTAAACAAATAGCGACTCGAATATCCAACGAGTTTCTACTCGTACAAGTATACTACTCGTAAAAAAGCAAAATATCCTTTTAATGCTTATTAAATTATGCAATACGTTATCGCCACACGCGTACCCTTTCCACGTGGCCCGCAATAAAAATACATTTTTCTAATTTTTTCTAAGCAATAGTAATTATAATAAAAGTAATTTCGTAATATTGTATAAAGTCGTTTGGATGAATGCCTTCGTTTTGTCTTCAAAAACACTTGAAATTTGGCCAGCGAACCTTTTTTTCGAAAAAATAAGCGGACGATTTGAATTCGAGATCGTTGTTTTGGACCGTTTGTGGCGGATATTTTTGGATAGAAATTTAAAACGCTGCGCGATAAAATTAATAATTTGTCGAGCTCTCTCGAGCGTCGACGATACGCGAACGGTATTGTTGTTTCGGCGCGTATTGATTTATAAATGTGTATAGGCAGGCGGGCGGGCGGGCGGGCGCTCTTTTGAAAATACAAAAGTAAATCGAACGGAGAGATTTACGAGTTATAAAGCGTTACGTGGAACAGTATTGTTGTCAAGTAGTGTCGTCTCGTCGCGTTCAAGTGCGCCAAGACTTTCGGTAAATATAATAGCTCGATCGAAACGGATATCCAGTTCGAGTGCGTTGGCAACAGTTGAAATTAAAATTTATTTCTCATATACGAACGCGCGCAGAGACGGCAATTCGGAATGCAAATATTATAATAAAAACGGTTTCCTTTTTTTTCCTCCTCGGCTAGTAGTAATAAGAATGTCGTTTATATTATATCGCGTCTCGATGTCGGCGCGTTTTCGCATACGATACGATACTTATAGACGGGGTTTTATTTTACACAAAACAACGGGGGGCGTCGGCAGGTAATAGCGTTAGGTAACGCCGTCGTCGCGAGTGGAGTTTTACACACACACACATTATTATTATTATTATCATCATGCGGCGTAAGTACGTCTCGGAAATATTATTAAATTTACCGTGTTGTCGAACTCGAGAAACAAAGTGTGAGCAAAAGAAAAGAAAAACAGTGTACACCTGATACAGTTTATCGAATGTCACACATTTCGACTCGTTTGAACCTATCTACACGACGAAGCTATCGTCGACATTTCTACTTCTCGGCGGGCGCAGTCGAAAACGTGCGAAAATCTCGTGAAATCTCAACAACACTCGCGACCATCGAGGCCCTAAAAACCAAGACGAATGAAAAACGCCGTTTTACACACAAGTGCGATAAGCTCGTGATTTTCAAACGGACGTCCTGAAATCGCAATAAAATTGACCGGTGTATGGGAAAACGTCGTGACGGGGGGGAAAAGAAAAAAGGCAAAATCGACATCGTTAATTATTTAGTTCGTCCGGAGAGAAGAAAGACGCTAAAGTCATCGCGGCGGCCTCGTTCTTTTATAATAATCAATCGTCCGTGTTATTATCATTAATCTTTTATCGTCGGTCATATTCAATTTAATCGACCGCGCCGGAAACGTATTGTCACAAAACGTTATCACGCGCGTTTTAATATTGAATGTATCGTCGCCCTCATGCCAAAAGTGACCATGTGCAAAAAGTGACCAAGTGAAAAAAATGTTTAAGATGTCTTATTTTAGTCCTATGAAAATACGTAAAAAGTTTCCAAGTGATATCTTTATTAGTTTAGGAACCACCGAATACTTAATTTTGACCAACCAACATTTCAATATAATTCTTACGTTTAAAAATTGACTAAGTCACTTGGTCATTTCTTAATAAGGTCATTATTATATTTCATAGTTTAAAAATAATAAAAAAAAAATAATAATTTATGATGTTTTCAAATAAAATGAACAAGTTTGTTGTTTGAATAATGTTTTTGTATAAAAATGATTGTAATATTAATGCATTACCCATATAAAACATAATACAAAAATAATGACCAAGTGAATTATACTTATGACTTAGTCACTTTTTAAACGACCAAGAAAAACCGTTTTCACTTGGTCACTTTTTACCATAAAATTTATTTAGTAATTCATAATTTAGTAATCATAGTAATAAATATTGAGTAAAACTAGTATACTGTAGTGTAAAGTATACTATTGCGGTTTCATTGGTACCAAGTTTATAAACATCAGTTAAATTCTCGATTTTTAAAGAAGTGCTCAGCTTTTAAACTGACATTACTCAAAACTTTAAAAAACCAGTTGGTCACTTTTGGCACGAGGGCGACGGTATAAAACTACCGAGACCACTGACCTTATAATGGAAGTGCGTCGTCGGGTCCACGACGAACGACGAGCTCCAGAAACACTTGGACGACCTTTTCTTCTCCAATTTCGCGTCCGCCATTTTCGTCTCGAACCAATCCGGTCCGGTGGTTCTCTCGTGCACCTTTCTCGAACTGCCCCATTTGTTCGGCTGCGAAAACGGAAAACGCGCGTTAAACGCAAAACAAAATACATACACACACACACATTGCGCGACGACGATTTTGCGAACGTGAGACTCTTATCGTTTTATCGGTTTTTCGTTCAAAAGCGTCGTGAAAAAGTCACCATCGAGTAGTATACGTCAAATTTATCAAAGAAAGTCACAAATAGTTGTATATTTTTTCTCTTTACGTCTAAGATAACTCAAAATATTCGCAATATCTGTAAAAAAAAAAAACATCAAACGAAACGACACGCGTGGTCTGTGTTGTAAATCAGAAATGCATTAATTATTCTAATACCTTCTAAATATGAGTTAAAAAAATTACAAAAAAATTCAATTCTATTATAGTATTCGACGTGATAAATTCAAATTTCATTCATCAGTTTTATCACAACGCAGGCCACTCGTGCACCGTCTCGGATCGAATTCGATATTTCCAACCATTTAGTCGTGATTTACGACTACCGTCGTCGTTCACTGTTAAAATCATAAAATGCAGTTCACGTTCGAAATGTAATTCTATTTCGTGCATCTTCGACGCGTGACGACGACGAGATGATTGTTTTTTTTTTTTTCCTCCCCTATAAATTCGCGTAAATCATGCACAAACGTATAATTTAGTATGCCGGACAAACCACCCCTTTCTCCCCCGAAAATATATATTCCAGTCGCGATTAAACGCTATTTCATACTATTATATTTTTCATTTATTTTTTCGGTTTATCGTTGAAACATTTTAATTTTCGACGTCTGTATAGTATTTTAGCGATAGCTGATATTAGGAAGACGCGCTAAAAACATAAAATAACCGTTTAAAAATGTACATCGAAAGCTGTGTTAGTCGCTCGTTAAATACTTATAGTAAATTAGTAGTTTTAGTAATTGTGTTTGTATTTTTTTTGTAGTTTTAGTCGAGTCAAATAACAAGAGTTTGATAACTTTTCAAAATGTCCATTCTCGTACAAACGACGACGGTTGTTTCGTTATTTCAGTGCCATTCGTGAACTCATACCGAGAGACAGAGTCCTGACGCGAACTTTTTCGGCGAAGAAACAAAACGGGTAAATAATAACAATATTATATTTCGTTACGTCTCGTGAAAAATATATAATAATTACTTGTCACCTAGCCGATTGCACGTCGCGGTGCGTTCGGTAACGTATTGTTTTTTGCCGTCCGTTTTTTTTTTTCATACAATATTTTTATTTTCTATAAACACTTTTCCGCGTAACCCGGCGTCAAAAGTTTCGTCGTAGCACGTGTTTTCGATAGGAAACGTAGGTCACAGATGGCACGGTCTAAGCGTAACGCGTTTCTCTCGATTTTCTCCGGTTTAGTTTTTTTCCCTAAAAAGGGGAAAAATTATTGAAAAAAATCTCGACGATAATATGCCGCGATTCGGTTAAACGAGTCGTTTCCGGATTTATTGCTCGCGAATTTATCACGCGAAACACCTTAGACTCCAAGCTCACACGAACGGGCGACTCTCGTGAGACTTTTTTAGAAAAAACATCGGACGATACCGATATAATTGAAATCTTCTCGAATCGCCTTTCCGAGACGTTTCAAAGCGGGCAGTCGATTGATAGCGGAGCGTCGTCGAAAAGGTTCAAATGGCGATCGGGTCTGTTTTTAGAATTCAAAATAATACGCGTTGAATTCCGAAAATCCAAAACGGTGTAATCGTCGCGTGCGCGTTTCCGTAAATTTTCGAAAGATATCAAAAAAAAAAAAAAAAAAATCACCCACAACAGACGAACGTGTTTTCGGAGAATACGTATTTCGCGGCGAGATTGAAAAATTACCGTCTCGCGTTGAAACAAAAAACGAACATAACCGTTATCGACCGACCGACAACGAATATCACGATGGTTTTTTAACGACCGCGTTTGCAATTACCGAGTTTCCCCGCGCGAAAAAATAAAATCTCTCGCCGATTTCCAAGTGATCCGTCGATCGATTCGTCGTTACCACGGGTTACGACTACGCACACCTCTCTACACCACCTCTCTACGGGGCCGACAATATCGCTGGTGTTTACAATAATTATGATTAATTAGTCGCGCCGATGGCGGGGGTGGAATTCGAGCGAAAACGGCAGTCAATAAATAATTATATACAGCTCGTACTAGTTCCCGTTAAATAACACGCGTATACGAAATATGTTAATGCAGCGGTTTTCACCGTTTTTTTTTTGTTCTGCGGAGCCCTAAAAATCAGAAATGTCTATTTGAGACAACAATAATTCATAAAAAATTGACGTCCATTGTAAATGATTATTGCTTTTTATTTAAAAAATTAACTAAATAATAATTATCGTACTACAATATGTCAAATGAACGAAAAACCCGACTTTGATCTCATAATATAATGTGTGCATTTATAAATAGTTTAAACGTTTAAAAACACAATAATAATTTAATAATTCGAATTTAATTAATACAAATATGCCCGCGGAGCCCCTAGACTATACTCTCGCGGACTTTTGTATTTTTCTCAGACTAATTTATATACTTTTTTAACATTCTCATAGTTTGACGTTTTAAGATTGTTTTTCGGCGTAATTTTACGCCATTTTCGACTAGAGCGAGGGAGAACCGCCGCGGTTTTATTGGTTTTATCGATTGAAAGTATTTTGACTTTCCGTTTTCAAATATTCCATAGCGATCGCGGCTTGCTTGCAATGTTTTTGAATCGTATTGTGAACGCTTTCGCTCGAGATGGGAAATAAAACGCGTACTTTGTGTCGTCTGTAAATCGCCCGTGAAAACCGCTTTCGGGCGATTGAGAACTACGGCGATGTACTCGGTGGTGGAAAGAGAGGTTTCGTCAGGTGGTCGCGCGAGAAAATCGTTTCTGTTCGCCAAAAAAAAAAAAAAAGAAAAAACCGGTGTGTTTTGGCCGGGGTTCAACAGAGTGTTTTATTTCTTTGCGTTTGTTTGCCGCCGCCGCGCGCGGTCCATTGTTCTCCGTTATTTATCTGTGCGGTATTTATTTACATTTCAACAAGTAGTGACGAAAAAGAAAGCGTTTATTGCGTTCCGGAATATGTCCGTCCGTCTCTTTGCGTGAAAACGTCCCGGGGATTTCATACGAATCGCTCTTATTAAATTTACTTGATATTTTTATGTGCGATTATATTATTATTTTCGGTCACAAATTAATCATTTTTTTCACTTTGTTTTCGCGGGCCGTTGTTATGATAATAATTATTAAAACCTAGTTATTTTTCAACGGATTAAATTCACCGCGCGGTTAATCGTCCTCCCGTCATTCGTTTCGCGTCGTCCCTCCGAGCGGTTTTAGCTTTAACATGTATACATACATCGTCGTGTCGTTCGATAAACCCTCTCGCAAAGGTCCCCCCCCCCCCAGGGTAAGTCATTTGTAACGCGCGCGAACCGTAAAAAAAAAAAAAACGCGAACGGGGTGGGTTTCGATCGTACGACCCCCCGAGTGCGGTCGATGAAAAAAATCAAGTAGAAGGAGAAAAGCATCCTCCCCCCCCCCCCGGTAAGCCGAATTTATTATTTCGACGACAAAACATACGTACGCGCGTGTAATTCGTACGGATTATGAAACGCTCCGGTACCTTTTTGTATAAGTACGTCGTTTGTTTATTATTTATTTACTCGTTGACTTTATCCGCGCGCGTTTACCTAGTATTCGTTATACCGTGTATATAACGAGCCTCGGATACACCTATATGAACAAAAATCGTATAAATCAATTTCTGTGGAATGACGATGATCGTTCGAGCTGGTTATCGTAATAATTATATCTGACGCGAGTTGCGACTGGAAACGTTTTATTTGAAAATACACGACCAAAAAAACGAGTCATAATTGCGATGTAATAAGAGAAGACATACATTTTTAACATGGAGAAAATAACGGCTAAATTGTTTGAAAATTAACTAAAAAAATACAGAAAACTAAATGCGTTCAACGACGACGCCCTGTAGAATAGGCTCGATCGAGTGGCGACGAAGAGGATTCTATTATTATGGACGCGACGGCGCAGGACGGCGGGGCCCCGAGGACGAAACGAGGATCCGGCGCTGGCGATTTAAAATTCTAATACGTCGCGAACCGTTTGCATGCGCGAGGGATACGACGAGTCGTGTAGAACAAGAGCCTATTAATCTTACGACTATTAATCACGCGGCCGTCGATCGAAACGCTCGCAAACAATGGATCTCGCGGCGGCGGCGCGACGAAATTATAGCGATCGGAAAAAGAACGGAGAGAGAGAGAGAAAAAAACCCGTAGCGTAACGAAAAATCACATTACGTGATTTTCGTCGTCGCCATTGTGTCTGAGCAAAGTCGTTTAAAATTCCACGGCGTTCGAGTATACGCGTTTCGAACTCTTAAAGTCGGCAGAGAAACCGGGGGCGGTAAAGAAAAACACTTTCACAATGAGAAAATCGGAAGAAAAAAATAAAAATAGTCTGGTCGTAACTGTGTGCGAATCCGGCTGGCTAAACCTCGTCGCGCATATCAAAGGCGTCCCGTTTCCACTCGCGGCATTTTCGACTGCCTTTGACTTTTCTTTTATGAGTTCATATTTATAATATTATGTATAATATCGCGAGTGCCGAAGCGGAAATAGGTTCCGCGGTGACTTTCCCGCGATAATGAATAAATTCATCTCCGAAACGAAAACCGAGAATAAAACCAAAATTTACAACTCTGGTCCGTTTTTTTATTTCTAATAAATAAAATAATGTCTATACTTTCCCGGGCGGGAAAGTCCTGGGGGGTCGTTTACAGCGTCCAGTCTCAGGATTAATCGCGTCGTTCGCTCGGCGGATATCATTAATCTGTCTTTGAAGACGTCCTTCGAGAATCGCGCACCAATTACGTAATCGGACGCCAACGAAACCCCGCAAGGATTAACGTACGCACCCGAACAAATTGTAATTCGATTTGTTTACAATATTTAGACAATATCACACTCTGTTTATTCGACTCGAATATAATATTTCCGTTGGGCAGATATTGCAATAATTATTTTTATGTCGCTCGTATTTCATGACGTACCGCGCGTTCCCGGTATCTCGTCCACTGTGCCCCCCCCCCGTTTTCGCGGACGGCGATAAAAATATTACACGATTTTTACAGTTTCTTCGAAAACCACACGGTGAAAACGACGGAAACGCGCAGCCGTCCTGCCGGAGCTTTCCTTAAAAACCATAACCTATAACGGCGCGTTAATATCGTTTCTGTTTAGTTGTAATCGAAAACATAATAAACAAACTGCGATACGATCGATCGTAAAACGTCACGCGTGTTTATCGGCCAAACGTATTGTCGCGCGCGCGTTTTTCTTTTTTTTTTAATTACAGTCGCTTCGACGAAATAAATTTCAGCAACACTCGAAATACTCGTATATTGCGTTTTAGCCCGCAGCAACAAATATCATTTTTCAAACGACTTGTTCGCGACCGCCGCCGGAGTGATTGGCTCTCGGTTTGAAATCGTACGTCAAAATCAGATGCTTTTGAATTTAAATGCAAATAGAAGAAGGATTTGAAAAAGTAAACTCTAAAGCAGGTTTAAAGTCAAAACCATTGATTTACGCTACAGAGACTAAATGAAATTGCGTTAAAAATTTTTCGTTTTCAAATAAACGCGTATTTCGACCGATCTTTGAAAACGCGTTTTGAATTTGAACGTTTCTTTTGATTTTTTTAAACGATACGTTTTTAAATCGACACATGGCGAACACGCCGATTATTGTATCTCATTGTAAAATATGACGAAAATGATCCAATCAGAAACACTATAACTCGTTCGGACTTTGGCGTTTACTTTTGTCCTCGGCGGCGGCGCCCGGTAGACCTACGCGAATCTAGAAAAAATACATAATTCACGCGTTTCACGCCCGGTTCAATAGAAAACATCCGATCTTTTGGAACGTACAAATCGCGCACCTTTTATTTCTCCCGTACGTTTATCGCGTCGTCTGACGAAATTTTGAATTATTACCCAAAAAGAGAAGAGAGGCTTGCGGCAGAGAGAGAGAGAGGACGAAATGCCGCGCGGAAATCCAACTCGTATCCTTCGAACGGTCCTGTCGTGTCCGAGACGAAGACTGTCATTTTTTTGCCGAAAAACACGTAATTATAGTCGCTTCTTTATAATAATGTGATACGAATTCGTGGGAGATTTTCGCCGACTAAAATCAAAAGACACGCGCTCGAAATGAGAGTAGAAAAAGTGTTTCAAACGCGTGATAATTTGCTCGCGAAAAACGTGACCGGATGAACTAACGTGTTTTATATAAACGAGTATACGAAATCGATCTTTGCGGAAACCGCGCGATATTTTTATAATCGTATTGTGTTTTAGTATATTTTGACGTTTTAGTTTTCTTTTTTCATATTTCCCGAGCGACGAACACGAAAGTCGAGAAATCGAACGATTCGTATCGCCTTCGAAACCACGTATAGCCGACGAGCACTGTTGTTGTGTGCAGGGCGTGCGACGATTGGGAGATAACAAGAAGGATCAGTTTTGACATTATGGAAATGAGACGCGTACCTCTCGTACCGGGAATTCGCGTAGATTATCGATCGCGCGTTACAGACCAAAATAAACACGCGCGCTCGATTCGGCGGAAGTGGATTTAACGCATCAAATATTTAGCGCAAAAACAGCTTCGAGACGCTTAAGCCGGTCGCAGTATATTATTACGATTGCGGCTTAAGTCACAAATGGTACATGGGGTCGCGATCAACAGTTGGGCGAGGGGAAACGCTGCGAATTCCGATCGAAAAGTATAGTACGTACCCCTCCTTTTATTTCGATAAAAATAATAATTTCGCGAGTTTCAAAGATCGTTTGTTTATCTACTCCGGTGGTCTTCGGACTAGTGGGGTGCACCGAGCCAATGATTTTTTCAAAATTTGATTAAAATCGAGAAAAAAATCGGCGAAATCGTAACTAATTATACGGCTACATAATATATTATTTATCGTCGCCTTTTTCCCCCCGAAAATTAGTCGTCGGTTAAATAAGTCGAAATATTTTCAAACTGTATTTCCGATTTAATTAAAAAGCGTTGAGAAATAAATCGTGGATTGTAATATATATAGTATACTAGCTGAATAACCCGGCTTCGCCCGTGTGCAGTATAACTTTTTATTTTATCAGTTTTTTTTTCATTTTTACCCCTTTTACCCCTTTTAACTCCGGTAGGTGTCGAATTTCGAAAAATCCTTTCCCATTGGGCCTCTGCTATATTAAATGAAACTATTGACAAAATTTAATACCACAAAGCTCCATTGACTCGGGATTTTTTCCATTTTTACCCCTTTCAACCCCCTTAGGGTTAATTTTCTCCATAATTTATGCTATAAACCCGCTCCCCGACATTCTCTATCATTTAAAAAAAATTTGAGCCAAATCGGCCCAGCCGTTCTCGACTGATTCAATTTCCAATTTTTTGGCTCCATTTTTATACATATATAACCGTTCCATAATGTTCTCGGCGCTCGCCACATATAAATATTGAAAAAAAAAACTATCCCATCTTTTAAGTTGGACCAAATTACACGCGGTGTAAAAAATTTCATCAAAATCGGTCAAGTGGTTTAGGAGTCCATTGAGGACAAACATTGTGACACGAGATTTATATATATTAAGATAGTAGTCGAGTTGGTTTATTATTATTAACAATCGAAAATAAAAATCGTCACGGCCGCGAGGCGAACGCTTTTCGTCAACGCCGAAACGGTTTTTTGTTTTTCAAGATCGATTCTGCTCGCGAAACGTCTCGACGAATTAGCCGCGTAGTCGACAAACCCGATTAAAAAACGAGAGGCGTTTTTACGTATTTTCCCGTCATAATTATTTTTCGTACGTCACGAGTGTTTTTTACTCGCGTGCCGTCGTCGTAGTGAAATTTTTTCTCCCCAAATTTCACTGGTCTTTTGCAACAAAATAATTATTTCGATTCCATTAATACTAATCGTATATAGTATGTTTGAAATTTAAATCGATAATTGAAAAACGTGTATACATTTTAAAATAACAAATTGCTAATGTGAAACGTTATTTTTTTATTATTTCCAGCGAATTTCACCCAAGTGTTCGCGAGAACGGATTCGAAAAAATATATAAGACTCGAGAAAAACTCCGGCCCTTTGCTAATTTTCATCTTTAAACGACGAGCTCGCCAAAGTGATCGGAATTACAGAAGACAACAACCGTCGCCCTCGAAACAGGTACGTGTCGATTAAGCGCGTTAGCTTTTGTTCTGTAACAGTGTTACGTTAGTTTGCGAACAACTTTGGCCACTTTGTCGTTATATTTTAATAATTATTTTCAACAGTTTAAAAGTATTGTTTTTTTTTTTTGATAATATAATTAAAATTCGCGACTAATTGCGATAATTTAGTTTTGCGACGACGTTTAGATATTTTATAGATTTTTATACGCGTTTCGATAGTATTATTTATCAGTTACTTTTTGGGTAACTCTCTCGCGCGCGCAAGTCTTCACACAATCGGTCCGATCTTTTTCGTCCAATCGATAATATACAAAAATATAAAAAACTAATCGGAAAACATGTTTGAATTCGAGCTGCTATTTTCGAAGGAAAACGAAATATATTAAAATCGAACGAGTGGCGAGAAAATCTAGTAGGATCCCAATAGTTTTCGAAAAAAAAAAAAAAAAACGTCTTTACGACGCCGTTGGAATCTGTTTTTATAATGGCCGAGTCGAAAACACGAGCCGCGGTTTGATTAATTTTTTTTCCCTCGATAAACAGCCGTCGAAAACAAAAAACTTCAAAGTGCGTGAACGAAACACGACTGTTCTCAAATTCCGTATTGAAAAAATATTATATAAAAAAAAAAACAAAACAAAAGTATAAAACGGTAATAACCTGTGAATTTAATGCATTTGCATGTTTTTTTTGCTACACTTAATAAAAAAATGGATTCGGCCAAAATTTGTAGTTCAAATACCAAAAATTTTATTTTGCATATTTTTGCATATTTCATGGGTTAGGGCATATAAATGCATGTTTTAATAATTTTTTTTGTTTAAATGCTTTTTTTTTCGTAATATTTAATGGAAATTATTCTATTTAGTTTAATTTTTGTAGTTTTTTTTTGCATATTTTAAGAATTTTTAGAGCATATTTTGTCAGACTTTAGTGCATATATGCAATGCGTACACTGTACGCGTATTCAGTTTTATGTTCGTTATCGTTCGTGTGCGCGTATTCAGTTTTAATTGAATATTTGTTATTCAAGTGTATAATTTTTTTAAAATTTGTATTTTAAAATGAGTAAACCTATGAGTGGAGCACAAAAGCGCAAAAAAATAATAGAACGAAAATTTAAAGATGCTAAACTGCCCAGATTAGACAGTTTTTTAAAAAAATTTTTTTAGTAATTTTAGCAAGGTGAATACACTCCCCCGGATCTTTTTAATATATATACCTGGGACGATGGGGGGCCCGTTGAAAATTTCGCTCCCGGGCCCAAATTTTGAAGTTACGCCACTGAGAATACAGAAACTTTCAATGATAAACCCAAATCTCAGATTTTGAAATTCGAAATCCGGATTTATTAGATTTTCGAAGAATCCGGATTTCATTCCCATCACACACCGACGACGACGACGACGACGTCCGTAATAAAACGGACGCGATAAATACTTTCTTTTTTTTTTTTTTTACCAGAGCGAATCTCGCTATAAAAAATATAACGCGTGACTACTGCTCTCTCTCTCTAGATATAATAATAATTTATAAACGTCTCGAAAATATCGCGCGTCCCGAAGATGCGTTTTTTACTCGTTAATATTCACGCCTATGTGCGAGCAGGTCCCGTGCGCCGCGCCCACGCGCGCGTACACTTTCGCCGAACGCGCTATCTCCGAAATTCGAAACGAACGCCCGGAGATCGACCGCAGACCACATCCCGCCCTCCTCGTCGTCGCGCGTTTGCCAAGACCGTTCCGACGAATAATATATTGTTATAATAATAACGTATAAAATATATATTGCGCGTAGTGCGTAACGTGCGTCGTCGGGGGTTTTGAATTTTTATTTATTTTTTTTCCCTCGCACACGCCTAAAAATCTATAATTCAATCTCGACGTCGCGTCGCGGGGGCAAAGGATTATTTATTTATCGAGAAATAGTAGTCTCGGGCGCTCGCGGACCGAGGCGGTGACGACGATAAAATAGAAGCCCCCCTTTTTTTTTTTTATTTATGGTTTCGTAAAAACTGGATTTTTCGAATTTCCGAGTGCGTTTTCTACGGCTTCGTTAAAAACAGAATTTTTCGAAATCTCAAGTGTTTTCTACGTCTTGTATTGTTCGTTGAAAATATTACCCATTTTATATTAATAACACGTTTTTTTTTTTTTTCTGTCTTCATAGATTGGACGATGAAATTTTTCAAAACAAAATGTTGATGGCCATTGAACAGCATTACATTTCTATTTCGACGAAAAAAACAAAGATCATTTACTATTTTAATATACTTGATCTCAAATATTGTAAATATGTTTGAAAATTCTAATTAATATTTCTTTTGTAATTTTAAATTTATAAATTGTTTTCTCTAGTTTCTTTTTAAATTCTTTAATAATTAATAATACTGTACATAATTATTATTCTTTAATTGTAAATTTTTATTGTTATTAATGACGATTTTAAATAATTTAAAGTAATTTAAATAACTGTTATTATTGTTATTGTTATAATTACTATTGTCACTTGTCTTACTATTATTATTATAACTATTAAAATATTTGTAATTGTTATAATTGTCATTGTTGTAATAACTATAATAATCAGAAATGTATAACTATTGAAATATTTGTAACTATTATGATAATTACCGCTATTACTTTCACTATTAAATAAATAACTATACTTACAATTATTATTTTTACCCTTTTCAACCCTTTTTTTGGGGTTGAATTTCGGAAAATCCTTTCTTCAGGGGTCTCTACTATATAAAACCGAAACTATTGACCGAATTTTATACTCAGGGCTCCAACGGTGCTCCGACTGGGCAATTTTTTTCCCAGTTTTACCCCTTTAAACACAGTTAGGGTTGGTTTTTCGAGACGTACTATAGCTTAAAACCTTCCTCGAGACTTGGCCAGTCCATTGGTGAAAACAGTACTTAAATCAACAGAGTACTTATCGAGA
This sequence comes from Drepanosiphum platanoidis, assembly GCA_948098885.1. Lineage (NCBI taxonomy): Eukaryota > Metazoa > Arthropoda > Insecta > Hemiptera > Aphididae > Drepanosiphum > Drepanosiphum platanoidis. The sequence continues at coordinate 10,888,304 of OX402539.1, forward strand.
TATGCGCTTACAAACACAAAAAAAAAGGGCTTTATTATTACTATTATTTATTATTACTATTACTTATTATTACTATTATTTTGACTGCAAAACGGAAAAAAATCGAAAAATCGAAAATTTGGTACCAGGAGTTCAGGAGGTGACGTGGTTTTTTTCGCGACGATTTACATTTTTCCATTTTTAACCCACTTAGGGTTGGATTTTCGAGACGTACTATAGCTCAAAACCTTCCCCGAGACTTGGCGAATCCATTGGTGAAAACTAAACTTACATCCACCGAGTACTTATCGAGTTATCCGCTCACAAACGGAAAAAAAGGGCTTTTTTATTACTATTATTTATTATTACTATTATTTTGACTGCAAAACGGAAAAAAATCGAAAAATCGAAAATTTGGTACCAGGAGTTCAGGAGGTGACGTGGTTTTTTTCGCGACGATTTACATTTTTCCATTTTTAACCCACTTAGGGTTGGATTTTCGAGACGTACTATAGCTCAAAACCTTCCCCGAGACTTGGCGAATCCATTGGTGAAAACTAAACTTACATCCACCGAGTACTTATCGAGTTATCCGCTCACAAACGGAAAAAAAGGGCTTTTTTATTACTATTATTTATTATTACTATTATTTTGACTGCAAAACGGAAAAAAATCGAAAAATCGAAAATTTGGTACCAGGAGTTCAGGAGGTGACGTGGTTTTTTTCGCGACGATTTACATTTTTCCATTTTTAACCCACTTAGGGTTGGATTTTCGAGACGTACTATAGCTCAAAACCTTCCCCGAGACTTGGCGAATCCATTGGTGAAAACTAAACTTAAATCCACCGAGTACTTATCGAGTTATCCGCTCACAAACGGAAAAAAAGGGCTTTTTTATTACTATTATTTATTATTACTATTATTTTGACTGCAAAACGGAAAAAAATCGAAAAATCGAAAATTTGGTACCAGGAGTTCAGGAGGTGACGTGGTTTTTTTCGCGACGATTTACATTTTTCCATTTTTAACCCACTTAGGGTTGGATTTTCGAGACGTACTATAGCTCAAAACCTTCCCCGAGACTTGGCGAATCCATTGGTGAAAACTAAACTTAAATCCACCGAGTACTTATCGAGTTATCCGCTCACAAACGGAAAAAAAGGGCTTTTTTATTACTATTATTTATTATTACTATTATTTTGACTGCAAAACGGAAAAAAATCGAAAAATCGAAAATTTGGTACCAGGAGTTCAGGAGGTGACGTGGTTTTTTTCGCGACGATTTACATTTTTCCATTTTTAACCCACTTAGGGTTGGATTTTCGAGACGTACTATAGCTCAAAACCTTCCCCGAGACTTGGCGAATCCATTGGTGAAAACTAAACTTAAATCCACCGAGTACTTATCGAGTTATCCGCTCACAAACGGAAAAAAAGGGCTTTTTTATTACTATTATTTATTATTACTATTATTTTGACTGCAAAACGGAAAAAAATCGAAAAATCGAAAATTTGGTACCAG
>OX402539.1:10890006-10955475 GCA_948098885.1 Drepanosiphum platanoidis
AAAAGGGCTTTTTTTATTACTATTATTATTATTACTATTATTTTGACTGCAAAACGGAAAAAAATCGAAAAATCGAAAATTTGGTACAGGAGTTCAGGAGGTGACGTGGTTTTTTTCGCGACGATTTACATTTTTCCATTTTAACCCACTTAGGGTTGGATTTTCGAGACGTACTATAGCTCAAAACCTTCCCCGAGACTTGGCGAATCCATTGGTGAAAACTAAACTTACATCCACCGAGTACTTATCGAGTTATCCGCTCACAAACGAAAAAAAGGGCTTTTTTATTACTATTATTTATTATTACTATTATTTTGACTGCAAAACGGAAAAAAATCGAAAAATCGAAAATTTGGTACCAGGAGTTCAGGAGGTGACGTGGTTTTTTTCGCGACGATTTACATTTTTCCATTTTTAACCCACTTAGGGTTGGATTTTCGAGACGTACTATAGCTCAAAACCTTCCCCGAGACTTGGCGAATCCATTGGTGAAAACTAAACTTACATCCACCGAGTACTTATCGAGTTATCCGCTCACAAACGGAAAAAAAGGGCTTTTTTATTACTATTATTTATTATTACTATTATTTTGACTGCAAAACGGAAAAAAATCGAAAATCGAAAATTTGGTACCAGGAGTTCAGGAGGTGACGTGGTTTTTTTCGCGACGATTACATTTTTCCATTTTTAACCCACTTAGGGTTGGATTTTCGAGACGTACTATAGCTCAAAACCTTCCCGAGACTTGGCGAATCCATTGGTGAAAACTAAACTTACATCCACCGAGTACTTATCGAGTTATCCGCTCACAAACGGAAAAAAAAGGGCTTTTTTATTACTATTATTTATTATTACTATTATTTTGACTGCAAAACGGAAAAAAATCGAAAAATCGAAAATTTGGTACCAGGAGTTCAGGAGGTGACGTGGTTTTTTTCGCGACTATTTACATTTTTCCATTTTTAACCCACTTAGGGTTGGATTTTCGAGACGTACTATAGCTCAAAACCTTCCCCAAGACTTGGCGAATCCATTGGTGAAAACTAAACTTACATCCACCGAGTACTTATCGAGTTATCCGCTCACAAACGGAAAAAAAGGGCTTTTTTATTACTATTATTTATTATTACTATTATTTTGACTGCAAAAACGGAAAAAAAATCGAAAATTTGGTACCAGGAGTTCAGGAGGTGACGTGGTTTTTTTCGCGACGATTTACATTTTTCCATTTTTAACCCACTTAGGGTTGGATTTTCGAGACGTACTATAGCTCAAAACCTTCCCCGAGACTTGGCGAATCCATTGGTGAAAACTAAACTTACATCCACCGAGTACTTATCGAGTTATCCGCTCACAAACGGAAAAAAAGGGCTTTTTTATTACTATTATTTATTATTACTATTATTTTGACTGCAAAACGGAAAAAATCGAAAAATCGAAAATTTGGTACCAGGAGTTCAGGAGGTGACGTGGTTTTTTTCGCGACTATTTACATTTTTCCATTTTTAACCCACTTAGGGTTGGATTTTCGAGACGTACTATAGCTCAAAACCTTCCCCGAGACTTGGCGAATCCATTGGTGAAAACTAAACTTACATCCACCGAGTACTTATCGAGTTATCCGCTCACAAACGGAAAAAAAGGGCTTTTTTATTACTATTATTTATTATTACTATTATTTTGACTGCAAAACGGAAAAAAATCGAAAAATCGAAAATTTGGTACCAGGAGTTCAGGAGGTGACGTGGTTTTTTTCGCGACGATTTACATTTTTCCATTTTTAACCCACTTAGGGTTGGATTTTCGAGACGTACTATAGCTCAAAACCTTCCCCGAGACTTGGCGAATCCATTGGTGAAAACTAAACTTACATCCACCGAGTACTTATCGAGTTATCCGCTCACAAACGGAAAAAAAGGGCTTTTTTATTACTATTATTTATTATTACTATTATTTTGACTGCAAAACGGAAAAAAATCGAAAAATCGAAAATTTGGTACCAGGAGTTCAGGAGGTGACGTGGTTTTTTTCGCGACGATTTACATTTTTCCATTTTTAACCCACTTAGGGTTGGATTTTCGAGACGTACTATAGCTCAAAACCTTCCCCGAGACTTGGCGAATCCATTGGTGAAAACTAAACTTACATCCACCGAGTACTTATCGAGTTATCCGCTCACAAACGGAAAAAAAGGGCTTTTTATTACTATTATTTATTATTACTATTATTTGACTGCAAAACGGAAAAAAATCGAAAATCGAAAATTTGGTACCAGGAGTTCAGGAGGTGACGTGGTTTTTTTCGCGACGATTTACATTTTTCCATTTTTAACCCACTTAGGGTTGGATTTTCGAGACGTACTATAGCTCAAAACCTTCCCCGAGACTTGGCGAATCATTGGTGAAAACTAAACTTACATCCACCGAGTACTTATCGAGTTATCCGCTCACAAACGGAAAAAAAGGGCTTTTTTATTACTATTATTTATTATTACTATTATTTTGACTGCAAAACGGAAAAAAATCGAAAAATCGAAAATTTGGTACCAGGAGTTCAGGAGGTGACGTGGTTTTTTCGCGACGATTTACATTTTTCCATTTTTAACCCACTTAGGGTTGGATTTTCGAGACGTACTATAGCTCAAAACCTTCCCCGAGACTTGGCGAATCCATTGGTGAAAACTAAACTTACATCCACCGAGTACTTATCGAGTTATCCGCTCACAAACGGAAAAAAAGGGCTTTTTTATTACTATTATTTATTATTACTATTATTTTGACTGCAAAACGGAAAAAAATCGAAAAAATCGAAAATTTGGTACCAGGAGTTCAGGAGGTGACGTGGTTTTTTCGCGACGATTTACATTTTTCCATTTTTAAACCACTTAGGTTGGATTTTCGAGACGTACTATAGCTCAAAACCTTCCCCGAGACTTGGCGAATCCATTGGTGAAAACTAAACTTACATCACCGAGTACTTATCGAGTTATCCGCTCACAAACGGAAAAAAAGGGCTTTTTTATTACTATTATTTATTATTACTATTATTTTGACTGCAAAACGGAAAAAATCGAAAAATCGAAAATTTGGTACCAGGAGTTCAGGAGGTGACGTGGTTTTTTTCGCGACGATTTACATTTTTCCATTTTTAACCCACTTAGGGTTGGATTTTCGAGACGTACTATAGCTCAAAACCTTCCCCGAGACTTGGCGAATCCATTGGTGAAACTAAACTTACATCCACCGAGTACTTATCGAGTTATCCGCTCACAAACGGAAAAAAAGGGCTTTTTTATTACTATTATTTATTATTACTATTATTTTGACTGCAAAACGGAAAAAAATCGAAAAATCGAAAATTTGGTACCAGGAGTTCAGGAGGTGACGTGGTTTTTTCGCGACGATTTACATTTTTCCATTTTTAACCCACTTAGGGTTGGATTTTCGAGACGTACTATAGCTCAAAACCTTCCCCGAGACTTGGCGAATCCATTGGTGAAAACTAAACTTACATCCACCGAGTACTTATCGAGTTATCCGCTCACAAACGGAAAAAAAGGGCTTTTTTATTACTATTATTTATTATTACTATTATTTTGACTGCAAAACGGAAAAAATCGAAAAATCGAAAATTTGGTACCAGGAGTTCAGGAGGTGACGTGGTTTTTTCGCGACGATTTACATTTTTCCATTTTTAACCCACTTAGGGTTGGATTTTCGAGACGTACTATAGCTCAAAACCTTCCCGAGACTTGGCGAATCCATTGGTGAAAACTAAACTTACATCCACCGAGTACTTATCGAGTTATCCGCTCACAAACGGAAAAAAAGGGCTTTTTTATTACTATTATTTATTATTACTATTATTTTGACTGCAAAACGGAAAAAAATCGAAAAATCGAAAATTTGGTACCAGGAGTTCAGGAGGTGACGTGGTTTTTTTCGCGACGATTTACATTTTTCCATTTTTAACCCACTTAGGGTTGGATTTTCGAGACGTACTATAGCTCAAAACCTTCCCCGAGACTTGGCGAATCCATTGTGAAAACTAAACTTACATCCACCGAGTACTTATCGAGTTATCCGCTCACAAACGGAAAAAAAGGGCTTTTTTATTACTATTATTTATTATTACTATTATTTTGACTGCAAAACGGAAAAAAATCGAAAAATCGAAAATTTGGAGGAGTTCAGGAGGTGACGTGGTTTTTTTCGCGACGATTTACATTTTTCCATTTTTAACCCACTTAGGGTTGGATTTTCGAGACGTACTATAGCTCAAAACCTTCCCCGAAACTTGGCGAATCCATTGGTGAAGACTAAACTTACATCCACCGAGTACTTATCGAGTTATCCGCTCACAAACGGAAAAAAAGGGCTTTTTTATTACTATTATTTATTATTACTATTATTTTGACTGCAAAACGGAAAAAAATCGAAAAATCGAAAATTTGGTACCAGGAGTTCAGGAGGTGACGTGGTTTTTTTCGCGACGATTTACATTTTTCCATTTTTAACCCACTTAGGGTTGGATTTTCGAGACGTACTATAGCTCAAAACCTTCCCCGAGACTTGGCGAATCCATTGGTGAAAACTAAACTTACATCCACCGAGTACTTATCGAGTTATCCGCTCACAAACGGAAAAAAAGGGCTTTTTTATTACTATTATTTATTATTACTATTATTTTGACTGCAAAACGGAAAAAAATCGAAAAATCGAAAATTTGGTACCAGGAGTTCAGCAGGTGACGTGGTTTTTTTCGCGACGATTTACATTTTTCCATTTTTAACCCACTTAGGGTTGGATTTTCGAGACGTACTATAGCTCAAAACCTTCCCCGAGACTTGGCGAATCCATTGGTGAAGACTAAACTTACATCCACCGAGTACTTATCGAGTTATCCGCTCACAAACGGAAAAAAAGGGCTTTTTTATTACTATTATTTATTATTACTATTATTTTGACTGCAAAACGGAAAAAAATCGAAAAATCGAAAATTTGGTACCAGGAGTTCAGGAGGTGACGTGGTTTTTTTCGCGACGATTTACATTTTTCCATTTTTAACCCACTTAGGGTTGGATTTTCGAGACGTACTATAGCTCAAAACCTTCCCCGAGACTTGGCGAATCCATTGGTGAAAACTAAACTTACATCCACCGAGTACTTATCGAGTTATCCGCTCACAAACGGAAAAAAAGGGCTTTTTTATTACTATTATTTATTATTACTATTATTTTGACTGCAAAACGGAAAAAAATCGAAAAATCGAAAATTTGGTACCAGGAGTTCAGGAGGTGACGTGGTTTTTTTCGCGACGATTTACATTTTTCCATTTTTAACCCACTTAGGGTTGGATTTTCGAGACGTACTATAGCTCAAAACCTTCCCCGAAACTTGGCGAATCCATTGGTGAAGACTAAACTTACATCCACCGAGTACTTATCGAGTTATCCGCTCACAAACGGAAAAAAAGGGCTTTTTTATTACTATTATTTATTATTACTATTATTTTGACTGCAAAACGGAAAAAAATCGAAAAATCGAAAATTTGGTACCAGGAGTTCAGGAGGTGACGTGGTTTTTTTCGCGACGATTTACATTTTTCCATTTTTAACCCACTTAGGGTTGGATTTTCGAGACGTACTATAGCTCAAAACCTTCCCCGAAACTTGGCGAATCCATTGGTGAAGACTAAACTTACATCCACCGAGTACTTATCGAGTTATCCGCTCACAAACGGAAAAAAAGGGCTTTTTTATTACTATTATTTATTATTACTATTATTTTGACTGCAAAACGGAAAAAAATCGAAAAATCGAAAATTTGGTACCAGGAGTTCAGGAGGTGACGTGGTTTTTTTCGCGACGATTTACATTTTTCCATTTTTAACCCACTTAGGGTTGGATTTTCGAGACGTACTATAGCTCAAAACCTTCCCCGAGACTTGGCGAATCCATTGGTGAAAACTAAACTTACATCCACCGAGTACTTATCGAGTTATCCGCTCACAAACGGAAAAAAAGGGCTTTTTTATTACTATTATTTATTATTACTATTATTTTGACTGCAAAACGGAAAAAAATCGAAAAATCGAAAATTTGGTACCAGGAGTTCAGCAGGTGACGTGGTTTTTTTCGCGACGATTTACATTTTTCCATTTTTAACCCACTTAGGGTTGGATTTTCGAGACGTACTATAGCTCAAAACCTTCCCCGAGACTTGGCGAATCCATTGGTGAAGACTAAACTTACATCCACCGAGTACTTATCGAGTTATCCGCTCACAAACGGAAAAAAAGGGCTTTTTTATTACTATTATTTATTATTACTATTATTTTGACTGCAAAACGGAAAAAAATCGAAAAATCGAAAATTTGGTACCAGGAGTTCAGGAGGTGACGTGGTTTTTTTCGCGACGATTTACATTTTTCCATTTTTAACCCACTTAGGGTTGGATTTTCGAGACGTACTATAGCTCAAAACCTTCCCCGAGACTTGGCGAATCCATTGGTGAAAACTAAACTTACATCCACCGAGTACTTATCGAGTTATCCGCTCACAAACGGAAAAAAAGGGCTTTTTTATTACTATTATTTATTATTACTATTATTTTGACTGCAAAACGGAAAAAAATCGAAAAATCGAAAATTTGGTACCAGGAGTTCAGGAGGTGACGTGGTTTTTTTCGCGACGATTCCTCCGCTCAAGTGCTGCCATCTAGCGGCAACCACTATTTATTATTACTCTCAATTACTCGGCAAAAACGACGCTACACCTTCTGAATTCCTGGTACGAAATCGCGATTTTTCGACCATTTTTCCCCGTTTTGCATTCAAAATAATAGTAATAATAAGTAATAGTAATAATAAATAATAGTAATAATACAATTAAAAAATCTGCGCGTGGGACCAAAACGTCAACAGGACATCTATCACTCAAAAAACTTATGCGCAGTACAGTAGAAAGTGACATTTGGACGATATCTAAGGAATTCCCAGTACCAAAATATGAAAATTCGGGGGTGTTTCGGGTTTTTACTCGTTTTCCGACGAGAATCAATCGGTGAAAAATCGTCCACTGGTGTCAGGAGTTTTGGATAGGCAACCTAAATAACATAAACAGACAACGCGAAAAAACGACAAAACCTCCTGAATTCCTGGTACAAAATCGCGATTTTTCGACTATTTTTCGCAGTTTTGAAGAGGAAAATAATAGTAATAATAAATATTGGCTGCCGCCAGATGGCAGCACTATGGCGGAGAAATCGTCGTGAAAAAAACCACGTCACCTCCTGAACTCCTGGTACCAAATTCTCGATTTTACGACTATTTTCCCCGTTTTACAGTCAAAATAATAGTAATAATAAGTAATAGTAATAATAAATAATAGTAATAATACAAAAAAAAAATCTGCGCGTGGGACCAAAACGTCAACAGGACATCTGTCACTCAAAAAACTTATGCGCAGTACAGTGGAAAGTGACATTTGGACGATAACTAAGGAATTCCCAGTACCAAAATATGAAAATTCGGGGGTTTTTACTGGTTTTCCGACGAATCAGTCGGTGAAAAATCGTCCACTGCTGTCAGGAGTTTTAGATAGGCAACCTAACTAACATAATCAGACACCGCGAAAAAACGACAACACCTCCTGAACTCCTGGTACCAAATTCTCGATTTTTCGACCATTTTCCCCGTTTTACAGTCAAAATAATAGTAATAATAAATAATAGTAATTATAGAGCCTTTTTTTTCCACTTTTACCCTTTTTAAACCCCTTAGGGTTGGATTTTCGAGACGTACTATAGCTCAAAACCTTCCCCGAGACTTGGCCAATCCATTGGTGAAAACCAAACTTAAATCCATCCAGCACTTTTCGAGATATGCGCTTACAAACGAAAAAAAGGGCTTATTATTACTATTATTTTGACTGTAAAACGGGGAAAATAGTCGAAAAATCGAGAATATGGTACCAGGAGTTCAGGAGGTGACGTGGTTCTTTTCGCGACGATTCCTCCGCTCAAGTGCTGCCATCTAGCGGCAATCAATATTTATTATTACTCTCAATTACTCGGCAAAAACGACGCTACACCTTCTGAATTCCTGGTACGAAATCGCGATTTTTCGACTATTTTTCGCAGTTTTGAAGAGAAAAATAATAGTAATAATAAGTAATAGTAATAATAAATAATAGTAATAATACAAAAAAAAAATCTGCGCGTGGGACCAAAACGTCAACAGGACATCTGTCACTCAAAAAACTTATGCGCAGTACAGTGGAAAGTGACATTTGGACGATAACTAAGGAATTCCCGGTCCCAAAATATGAAAATTTGGGAATTTTCACTCATTTTCCGACTTGATCGTACGAAAAATCGTCCCCTGTCGGTCAGGAGTTTTAGATAGGCAACCTAAATAACATAAACAGACAACGCGAAAAAACGACAACACCTCCTGAACTCCTGGTACCAAATTCTCGATTTTTCGACTATTTTTCACCGTTTTGCAGTCAAAATAATAGTAATAATAAGTAATAGTAATAATAATTAATAGTAATAATAATTCCCTTTTTTTTTTTTTCGTTTGCAAGCGCGTATCTCGATAAGTACTCGGTGGATTTAAGTTCTGTTTTCACCAATGGATTGGCCAAGTCTCGGGGAAGGTTTTGTGCTAAAGAACGTCCCGAAAATCCAACCTCTAAAGCGGTTAAAAATGGAGAACGTTATTTCTCGGTCGGATTGGATTTTTCAATATCTTTATGCAGAATGGGCCACGGAAATAAGGACAAAAACAAACAGACAAAACGCGGCGAATTTTAAACGAAAAAAACATTTTGTTAATATTTTTCACATTTAAATAAGTGACATTTCATAATATTTTAAAACAACAGCAAGTGTATACTTGACTATAATTTTGACGTCAGTCTTCTTTGTAGCACGAAGAAGCAAGTCGATCCGAAAAATTCGAAATTTCCTCCGAGGTTTTGGATTGGTAAACACGTGACTTTAGATTTGGAAGGTGAGACACTTGACGCGGTGTTCGATGTGTATCCAGAGAAATTGAATGCGAATATTGAAATAATACATTTCAAAACGTATGTTTAAGTTAAAAATCGAACGAAATTTAAAAGACAATTTTCATTAGATTTACAAACAGAAAATAAAAACCAGTGTGTGTGTGTGTGTGTGTTACCAGTACGCGCGCGCGGGAAGTTAAACTTCTTTTGAACGGCACACGTGAGTTTTTTTCATTTTTACCCCTTTGAACCCCGGTAGGGGTCGAATTTCGAAAAATCCTTTCTTTAGGGGCCTCTGCTATATCAAATGAAACTATTGACAAAATTTAATACCACAAAACTCCAGTGACTCGGGATTTTTTCCATTTTTACCCCTTTTAACCCCCTTAGGGTTAATAATTTCTTAATAATTCTCTCCGTAAATCTCCATCCTCGTACTTCAAGGAATATTATGAAAAAAGAATTAGCGAAATCGGTTCAGGGGTTGTTGAGTTATGCGCTTACAACACATTTTGCGATCCATTTTTATATTATGTAAGATTTATCTCATTAATATTATTGTCAGAGGTGTTCCCGATATTTTTTTTGAGAGTATACTAAGACTCTAGTCAAGGTGAAGATCCATGATTTAAACAAGGGAGGGTAGAATGATAAAAATAGAACCTTTTTTTAAGTATTTAAAAATACTCATAAATCTTTTTAAAATAAAAGTAATAAACATGAATATTTAATAATATACAAATATTTTTACTGTGGTCGATAATTATAAAGGATGTGTTAAAAATATGAAGGAAAAAAAATCAAACTTTTAAAAAAAGCTTGAAATCACCTTTATAAGTCAATAAAATATGAAAATATACAAATACTAAAAAATTTAATTAAATAAATTGTTAAAAAATAATTTAAAATATAATTTGAGAGTATACGCAGTATACCCATAGTTCTGACAAAATATCTCGAGAGTATACGGCGTATATGTAGTATACCCTATGGGAACACCCCTGATTGTTGTTGAGTATTCTTTGTTTAATAACCCAACCAAAAATACTGTCGCTTAAGGGGATTGGAAGCCACGTCAATTTTTCGTCAAAAAGACCTTAACGACTTCCAAAAAAAAACGGTACTCGTAATAATCTTAGAGAAATTTTGAAAACAGTTTTGGAAAGTTTAACACTTCTACACAACCCATATAGTCCAGTCATTTAAGCTCTAAAATTGATGTTTTGAGGAATTAAATCGGAAAGTTTTGAAACTTTGCAAAAAGTTTGGTTATAGGCTCCTGATTAACCAAAAAAAAGTCGCCATCCCTCCGAGGTCCGGAAGTGTCCGCCATCTGGGATTTTATGTGCGATTTTTCAGTTTTTTAAAATTATCTTTGGAAACACTAAGTTTATTTCAAAAATACCTCTATGCAAAAACGTAGCTGACAAAATTTTAAACAAATATGGTTTTATTATTTTTTTTGTAGCTTGAATAGATTAAGAGCAAAATTTAACCAAGTGTTATCATATTAGACGCGGCGCGTATTAATACTATACACGTATATACTCGTACATAGGCTGCGCGTAGGCGGCGCGCCGCATTCGTGTCCACTAGAAACGCAATATTTACGTTTTTTATACATATTACAGGTAAACACTATTATTGATATACGTTTATATATTATAAATAATTTAAATATTATAACCATATGTACACCGCATATTATTTAGTAAAATATAAATATTATTTTATAACATTATTATGTTGGTACATTGAATATTTTACAGAATCATCACAACATTTGCTTTATTTACATTTTTTTTTTACAATTAATATTATTATTCTAATTCATTATACATATTATAATTTATAATACATTACATAATTAATTTTTGCACATGTAATTTTTTCTAAAATACATTTTTTGTAAATTATTCAATGTACTTACATAATGTTATAAAATAATATTTATATTTTACTAAATAATATGCGGTGTACATATGGTTATAAATTATAACTTATAATATTTAAATTATTTATAATATTATATAAACGTATATCAATAATAGTGTTTGCCTGTAATATGTATAAAAAACGTAAATATTGCGTTTCTAGTGGACACGAATGCGGCGCGCCTCCTACGCGCAGCCTATGTATATACGTGTATAGTATTAATACGCGCCGCGTCTAATATGATAACACTTGGTTAAATTTTGCTCTTAATCTATTCAAGCTACAAAAAAAAATAATAAAACCATATTTGTTTAAAATTTTGTCAGCTACGTTTTTGCATGGAGGTATTTTTGAAATAAGTTTAGTATTTTCAAAGATAATTTTAAAAAACTGAAAAATCGCACATAAAATCCCAGATGGCGGACACTTCCGGACCTCGGAGGGATGGCGACTTTTTTTCGGTTAATCAGGAGCCTATAACCAAACTTTTTGCAAAGTTTCAAAACTTTCCGATTTAATTCCTCAAAAAATCGTTTAATGACTGGACTAATAGCCGTTTACAAAATACAGCTACGACAATCCGCGGCTGCGCACAACGACATGTCCGTGTTCGCGTTCGTACGGCCGCCCTTTTTTTTCTCCTCACTACCCTGCGTAAAGAAGTTTAACTTCAAAACCCAATACGTTTCGCTTTAAATCTCAAAAATGTTTCTGTTTACTAGTATATAAAAATATACATATACGTATATATCCGCGGAGGACTGATAAACGCGCGGCGCCGACTGAAAGGTTTTTTAAGTTTTCGATTTTACTTCGAATTTTTCGAATTTTCGAGTGCGTTTTCTCATGGTTTCGTTAATGAAAATTCGGTTTTACAAAGCCGTAGAAGACACTCTCGAAATTTCGAAAAATTCTGATTTTAATAAAGCACTGTGCAGCTAGTGTTTACGAAACCGAAAGTGTGTCGCGTTTTCGTAAAAAGGAATAATTCGGCGAGCGACAGTTTTATTATTATTTTTACGGCGATCGAATATAATTACCAGGGTTCGGATTTTATAGCGCCGAAAATTCTAAAATATGCGCTATAATATGAGCAAAAAAACCGTAAAATATGCTCTATAAATATGCCCTAAAAACATCAAAAAAAGCAAAAAAAAATAAATAAATAAATACAAATCAAAATTACAGTCGATGGTATATTATAGGATCTACAATCATAATATGGAACAATAACAGATTAGAAGGTATAATAATGAATAAATATATTCGACATCGCCGGGCTATTTAAAAAGACATTATGACATGTTAAATAATTTCATATTATTTATCAATTCGTCAATATGAAACGAAAATGTGGGAATTTTTCTTATGGATTCCCGTAAATCAAATACTATTCAATATAAACGAGATTTATGAAAAATACAAAATAAAGCGTTGAACTTAAGAATATCAGCAAAAAATAGAACCAAAACTTCGAAAATAGCACTAAAAATCTCTTCAAATATGCAAAAAAATAGCAAAATTAAATTTCATATCTAGAGTCCACGATGCATAAAACAAATGTATAGCCCACTGTGCTATTTTTATCTCTATCCTATAATAATTAGCAAATGCTATAAAATCCGAACCCTGATAATTACGATTTATACGTCTCTTAGATTTATATAAACCGAAATGCCTCGCGAGGTCCGTCGAGCTCTGTAAAGAACGTTTTTTTTTTGCTTTTCGAAATCCTAGTACCTACTCTCATCAACGCACAACTCGTCGTCTCGATATTCACGAACAAAAGGTCGCGGTAGAAATTTCCCGTCGCTGAAAAATCGCCGCCGCGCGTTTGTTTGAGAAAAAAAAAATTCAATTAAAAAATCGAACCGAGCCATTAATTATTTACTATTGATTATTATCGTTCTCCTAGCGACTCGTCGCGCAGGTAATTGGTAATAATAATGAAAAAAAAAAGGGATAATTATATGCTATTTCGTATGATTAAATATATATTATATAAGAACTTTAGACGATTCTCTTTACAGACAAAACGTTCGATTATTACACGAGGGCGTCGTCGATGAGCGCCCGACGAGACCGCGCGAAACGTATGAAATTCGGTTTTAAATACAATATTTGAAGGGCGATGATAATCCAAAACGCGGTATTGCCAACAATCAAAACGTTCACAAATCAAGAAAATCTATATCGCGTCTGTATTTACACTTTGAATTGGCTTATTCAAATGTAAAAATGACAAAAAAACGATCGGCGGTGTCAAAATAAATCTATTTAGAGTTTAAAACATAGTTTTAATGCTTTTAAAGAGTATTAACGGGCCAAAATGTGGTACTGCAGGAAATACCACGTTTTGAATTGAACGGCAGTTTTAAAATCGATTTTTTCCATAGTAAAATAATCGATATAAATCGAATTTAAGGCCACATTTGAATTCCTCGTGTTTTTTTTTACATTAGAATCGATGTTTATCTCGATTTTTAAATTTTTCGCAATACCACGTTTTGAATTATCGCCCTTCGTATTTTACTCTATTCGGTATGAAATCGCACGAGCTTTGACGAGATCTCTCCTGCCGTCCTTTGCGAAATCGGTCCTCGACACGACGACGGGCGCGGTCATTATATTTATCAATCGGCAGTGTCGAATCCGTATAGTACACGCGAGTTCGGTTCGACTAGTAATAAGCCACCCGGAGGAATATCGAAAACCGCCGACGAAACGATTAAAATTAATAATAATATTATACGTATTTCAGAGGACCGCGCGCACAGTGGTCTGAAATACAATTCTAGATGGAAAAAATTAATTTCTTTTAATTTTTAGTATAATTAGTTATGGAATAAATCAAAATTACATGATTTGAGATCGGTCGTTTCAAATCATGAATCAGTTTTGATTTTCGTCACAAGGGGGAGGGAGGGGCTAGGGGTATTTTTCTAAGAGTAATAAAAAGTATGTATTTTACATCATATTATATGTTTTTAAGGCTGCTAAATTAAAATATTGCATTAGTTTCGAAATAATTTCTAACTAAGTCCTCTCTCAATGTTACAACTTATATTAAGGGGATAATTTTTTTTTAATTTTAAAATATATTCAAAGTCGTTATAGTTTATATTTTTTTAAATGATCGTCAATTTCTGTATCATTTTGTGGTTCAGCGTTGCCGCTAGAACTCGCTAGAAAAAAAATTATTAAAATTACAGACGCAAGTGGACGCAAACCAAACTTTGAAAATATCATTAAGTAGAATAAGTACTATATAATCTATGTAATATTTAACGATTAATATTAATTAATTAATATATATTCACTATGAAAAATTAGTACTTTTTGTTTTTCTGATATTTTAATTATACTTATAGCATGAAGTTTTAAAATATTTAAAATATAATACTTCCCAAAATTTTCGAAATCCATGTTGAAAATATAAAATTAAGTTTAAGTTTAAGTTTTATTTTTAATTCACAAAGAATGAACACAAAACGCTAAATGAGTCGGTTTATCGAATATTCAATAATTTATATGTTTTCTTTACATATTATCGCAATATTCTTATCGAATATCGAACTCGTTGTTAAAATGGGTATTATTTTTACAATCTATAGTACATATTATATATTCGTATAAAATCATAATATTGCAATTTAATGACGTTATAAAATTGTGTTTTTTCCACCTAAAATTGAAATTCATACCACTGTGGACCGCCGGCGAATATTTTAACTCTGCCGCGGTACCGAGACCATTGTTTTGGCGATGAATTAACTATATTAAGAATTTATCGACCAAGTAGACTCGTATGTGCCGCTGTCGCCGAACGAATATTTACGAGAGCAATTAAAAGAAAATTATATTTCGCGCGGTATATACGTTTAGCACTTTTGGGACGACCGGAACGTACCAGATATAAATTATTATTATAATATATACTAACCGACTGAGCCACCTTTAAACGTATTATGATAATAATAATAATTTATGTAATTATCATTAGGGCCGGTTGATGTCCCGAAAAAAAAGGGGAAAAAACCGCCATAAATATGTCGTAAAAACAGGACGCGTTTTCGAAAACACTTTTAAAGAAAAATTCGTCACGACGACGCAGAAGATAACTATAGGATAACGCGAAAATACGAGTGTAAAAACGTCGCGAAATCCTTTCTTGTTGAGAAACATAACAATGCGAAATGAACGAAAAAGAGTAATAAGAATTCGCCGAATAATTTCGTTAAATCAATCTTCTTCGGCTGTATTGAGCGTATTTAAATAACGACAAAGATCGTTTAACCGTCATCGTCGGTGAAAAATACGTTCCGGGGCGGAGGGAACCTTTTGTGCGATAAATTAACGTGCGCGCGCCGTCGCTTAAACGACGACGAGGGGCGTGCGAGCGCGCGCTTATTTCCGAGCCCTAGCCGAAACGACGGCAATTACAATTATAATATAATATATTCGAGACTCGCGTGCGGACGAATTAAAACGACGACGGATGGTCCCTCGCGGGGCGATAATTATTTTTCGAGTGCGACGATCGGCTCGACGGCGGCGTTGTCATAATATAATAACTGTGCGCGCGAAAACCAGACACTTTTCGAACACGTCGTATTGGGAAGGTGTCGAAATATACAATCGAGTGGGTTTAAAGCCATAGCGGCGTAAGTCGTATATACCTCGAAAACAAAACGGTTTATTAAAAACTCAAAAATAAATGAAATTATTACCTATAGACTACCCGGAGGGTCGATCGAGCATTCGTTATAGCCGTAGAGCCCGGATTTATATGCATTTAAAAAGTGTCAAATATGCAAAGAAAAAGTGGTTAAATATGCAATTATATGCATCATGTTAGACTTAATCAAATGTGTTTTTTTTTTAAAAACTACACTTTTACACCGAGGAAAATTTGAAATATTTTATCAAAATAAATGATTATATCTACTGCTATTGATATTGCAAATCATTTAAATTAATCTAATTCTTTTAGAAAACTTATGAAAATCAAAACCAAAATAACAGGCCTAATATAAATATTTTAAACATTTACAATCTAAATTTTAAAATTTGTCAGAACAACACTTAAAATTAAAATATGTGATTATTTTGTTATTAATACAATAATACCCATCATACGTGTCTATTCGTGCTCCGATCTTGTTACAGTAAGGCAATTACTAAAATGATTGTAAATTCAAATAGATAATTTATTAAAAACCAAATTAAATATGCATTTAATATGCATTTATGAACAATATTATGCAATAACCCTCGAAATATGCAAAATATGCAATATAAAATTTGGTGTTCAAATTCGGTGTGATATGAATCGTGGACATTTTAAACCCCCACGGACGTGCATACAACACTTAGTACAAACATGCAAATATGCATATAAATCCGGGCTCTAGTTATAGGTATTTTCCCTCCGGTATGACTATTTTCAAATAACAATAAAATATGACTTACACCACTTGACCCGCTCAATTGTTGACGCGCAAATCCTCCGCGCGCGTATGTTCTTCTCATAATGTGTAATCGGCGAATCGCGAACGACATCTGTCATCGTTCGAAGGATCTATGTCGTATAGTGTAGTTCTACTGGAGAAAAAACGAGCCACGTTATTAGCCATATTCCTACGCGATTTTTAATTTATAGAAATCATTAGTCTTGACGCGTGACGACGCGTCGCGTCTTTAATACCCACACGCCCGGCCGTTATTGTTCTCGACGGAACGTATTTATAGGAAGCCTATCAGTCGATATGATATGTAAGTATACATGGTTTGGTCCTTTTTCGAGAGAGAGAAAAAACACACACGCGCGATATAAAAAGAACAAAGTAAAGGATTCGAGGACGACGTTTCCTTACCGTCGTCGCTATTTTTTTTTAATCGCCCGCGAGACCGTGTCGCGGCGTTTCTCTCGTTATTGTAATAATTATATAATAATACGTAAAACACTACGTTATCGAATTGTTATTATTATTATTCGAGTTGGATATAATCACTCACGTGTGGCTGTGTCAGGTTGAGTTTGTTGATGGAATTGTGAATATTCGGCGGGGTGCCGAACGCGTTTCTCGAGATGACCGACGGCGCCGTGGCAAAGTGAAACGGCGTGTCTTGGAGACGATCCGCGGACATCGAGTCCATTCCGTCGTTGGTCTGAAAAAGGAAAAAAATACGAGTCGGTCAGCGACGAAAAATAACGAGACCATGACGTGTTTTTTTTGTCTTTTCTCGGGCAAACCGCCCGCTATAAAATTATGCAATTAGAGTTAGGATGTTGATGACCTAAAAAACACACAATAATGCCCTAAAAAAATGCAAAAAAGCCCTAAAAAAAGTGCGAAAATGCCCTAAAAACTTCAAAAAATGACCTTTAAAATTATCTAAAATACTAATTAAAAAAAAAACTCAAAGAGTAAATCTTATCGGAACGCAATAAATGTAATCACAACAAAAACCCCACAATAATAATATTAAAATTATTTTTTACTAATAGTCCAAATCCAAAGTTAGATTTTAAATAAATTAAATTTGTTACCAAACTTGGGTGTAACATTTGCCCTAAAATCTATAATTTGTGAAAAATGTCCCACATTGTATAAAAAGTACAATAAATGCCCTGAAAGATGAAAAAATGACTTAAAAATGTTGAAAAATGACGTTAAAAAACAAAAAAAATGCATTTATAGCTAAAAATGCAAAAAATGCAAAAAAAATGCAAAATAAAATTAGAATATTCTGCATCAAGGGAGCACGAAACAAATTTTTAGCTAGGATAGCATTATACAGAATAAAAGGAAAAAAAATGCAAAAGTCATCAACATCCTAACTCTATATGCAATATTCCGATATGTTCGGTTTTACCGGCGAAAAAAGGCGCCATTAATCAAACGAGAGAGCTCGAGACCGCAAAATATTGTTGACGCCGCCGCACATAAGTTTTATAAGACGCAGTTAAACAGTTGGAAAAAACAAAAAAAAACCACTTGTAATTTAGCTGAATAGTTACGTGGCAAATATTTATGGGAAAAAAAACTATAATTCTTAGAAAACGGCGAGCGCCCGGACGTAGCTTTGTTTTTTATTCGATTCGATCGTGTGTTTTCCAAACATATAGGTCGGAAAAGGGTTCGGAGAACAAAAAAATCCTGTCGATATATTAAAACGCATACGAGTGTAATCGATTTATTCGTGTGTGCGATATCGTATTGTATTCATAATATAACTAGGACTCGGATTTCAATGCATTTGCATCTTTTTTTTTTGGTTATCTTACGCGATGCTTTCCAAGCTACGCTAATATGTTTCAAGTACTTCGCGATCTGACCACAATAATTTTTTGACGGTTTTAATGCATTTTTTAATTTTTTAGGACATTTTTGACTAAAAAAATTCACCTCATTGAAATATAAGTACTACGTAATAAAAATTATTTTCATTTTGAACTATTTTAACTAATTTCCGGTTTTTACAATCTTTATGTCACACCATCCAATTAGCCGATATTATTGCAAACAACTAAACTTTTATCGGATTATTTTCTTGATAATAATTTAATTTGAATTTATTCAATAAATAATGCATTTTTTTGATATTTTTAGGGCATTTAAATCCGAGCCCTAATAATAACGATATTAAACTGTTTCCTCGTTGTTTCGAGTGATTTGCGAACGTTTTTAAAATAGAAATATCAACAAAAAAAGCGAGTTTTTCAAACGAATCAGCTGATAATAACGAAACAATTGCCGTCACCACAATATGTTTGGATGGTAAAAATGGAAAATATTTTACGTCGTCGGCGGAACGAAATAAAAATGACGACTTTGAAATTTTGAATCGCTGCAACGATAATAATTGGCTTTCGGAAAACGCGTTTAATCGTATGAGCGAGATTTCGCGTGATATACGACGAGCGAGACGAGTATATATTATATCGGCACTCCGAACCGAGTCGAAGCGCGTCTTTTAAATTACATCATGCTAAATTTGAGAAAACTAAGTTACGTCATGTGTTATTTGCTCGCAGAAAAGAGTATATGAGCAAAGTTACTGAACAAATAATCTAAATAAATGTCTCAACTTTGGCCATACACTTATTTGTCTTGAAACCGTATCGAATTTTAGGGAGCTCGGTCGAAACCCTATATTTGTCTCTCTCTCTCTCTCTCTGTCTCTGGCGCGATTGTACATAAAACATTGGATAATATATATTTTTTTCTCAACTTTCTGATCCGGTCAAAGACCTTGAAACATATAAATTGAAATCCTTTCATATTACGCGGCCATTTTAGATTCCGAACAAAGCCCAAGTAAATGTATTGGCGTTTTTTTTTTTATATTTTTTAGTTAGTCGTGGACGTGATCGTTTCTCTCCTCCCCGCTCATAGATTGGCGTAACGCTCCGAAAGTTCACAATTGATTATATAAATCGAACGGATATATGGTAATTTCGAATGCGAGTGATTTTTGGAATTTTTCAACGGAAAACGTACGCCATTCGTTTTTAACCGATTTCTATTGTAAGGTAGCTCGTCTATACGCTCGGATACAAGTATTTTCGAAATTAAATATCTTTGTCGAATTATTATTGTTTATTATTTCTATTATTCGAAAAACATTAACAAGGGATAACGTCGTTTTAGTTTGATCGTCAAAATTAATATAATATGTTATACAACGCATTTGGAAAACGTATTTGAAAACTTTATTTTGTTGAAAGTATTCCGAGTAAATACGCTCCGTTTTACTATGTACAAGTCGTATCTTGTACGCGAGCAAACGATTTCGTTAACCGAGCCCGGTGTTTATTTTTCCGATATTTCCGTTGATTATAGTATCTCGTCGTCGACCGCGACTGTTTAAAATTTAATAAGCTAACGAACGCGGTCTGTTCAAATATCCGGGAATAAATGTTGCGCGCGCGAAACCCATAACGATTTATATATAATGCTCTAACGATCTATTTTGCGTTGGGTTATTAATGAAAAAGTACAACCAGGGCCGGATTTAGAACAAGTGCCGCCCTAGGCCCTTTTAAATATGCCGCCTCTACCCCAAGAAAAAAAAAATTGTAATTATTACAAATAAATTTATTTCATTTTAAAGAAATTAGGTCAATAGTCATTACTCATTATAAACAAAACAAATAATAATTATTATTTATATATATTATTTATTATTTATACTCTGAACCACTAAAACGTTTACGACCGTCACTCATAGTGAAAAAATGCTAAATACTGTAAATTATTAATTATTATTTATTAAATATATTATGTTGTAATATGCACTCCCGACAATGACGAACAATAAACTGAAATGAAGTGTGGTCGTGTGCGATGTGGATACACAATATCTTTAGCCAATTTCTATATATATTATATTTTTATCGTAATTACTTTTAGGAACAACTTATATTATTATATACCTAGGTAGGTATCTTATCTTTATAGCTCACATTACGAGAAAATTGATTTCGGGTTAGTGACATTTTCAGTTTCATGCGCCCGTATATTTTACATAGAGATATCTAAAAAAAAATCATATAAATATTTCATGCATTCATATGATTCTTTTTTTATTTCTTACAAAATTTGCCGCCCCAAAAAATTTGCCGCCCTAGGCCCGGGCCTCACGGGCGTAAATACGGCCCTGAGTACAACAGTAACGTTAAATCGTTAGAGAAAAAAGTTCGATCCAATAACGTTGTTTTATCGTCTCGACGGAATAACTATATTGAGTAAGTCAAAAAAAAGTCAAAATTAAAGATTAGGCCGGAAAAATAAGTAAATAAAAGCAGATATAAACGTTTAAACTATCGTAAAAAGATAGCGTTTGAAAATATTTAAGTAACCCGCCGCGATCGGTTGAAAATCTCGCGCGAAAAATGGAAAATAAATCACGCGTTTCATTAATATTCGAATAATGTTTTTGAAAAATAATTTTACTCGAATGCCCACACTCTTCGTGGTGACGCGCGCGTGTCCGTCGGGCGTTTAACACGACGACGGCGCATTATTATATCATTATTATTACTACTACTACTTTAATTATAATTATTCGCTGCGAATTAATTACGACATGAAATAGAGTTTAATGATAATAATAATAACAACAACAGTGACGTGCACCACGTTCCACTAACGGGAAAGGTTGGGTCAAACTACTCGCCGAATAATAAATTATACGAGTACACTGCAGGTTGGAACATAAATAATTAGACAGCGCGCAAGAAAGAAAAAGAACAACAATGAACGAATCGGATGCGCGCGAGATTAACGCGCGAATAAATTCTTTTTCCCCATACCGTTCGAGTGGAGTTAGAAAGCCGGCGGTTTTTTTTAAAATAATTGTTTGCGTTGTACAACGGTGTTGAAATAGGAAATGATGTAGATCGAATAACAAATATATTTATACAAATGATTAAATAACAATAATAATATGAAGATGTTCGGTTGTAAATCGAACAGTACAACAATTTTTGTTGAGTGACAACGTGATATCGAGAGAGCGAGAGAGAGCGAGATAGGCTGGACGCCAAACGAGAGAGAACGAGGTAGGCTTGACGCCGAACGAGAGAGAGCGAGATAGGCTGAACGCCGAACGAGAGAGAACGAGGTAGGCTTGACGCCGAACGAGAGAGAGCGAGATAGGCTGAACGCCGAACGAGAGAGAGCGAGATAGGCTGAATGCCGAACGAGAGAGAACGAGGTAGGCTTGACGCCGAACGAGAGAGAGCGAGATAGGCTGAACGCCGAACGAGAGAGAACGAGATAGGCTGGACGCCAAACGAGAGAGAACGAGGTAGACTCGACACGTACGAACGTGGACGAGGACGACGGGGGACGAGTGGAGACTCGATGCGGAACGAACGTGGACGAGGACGACGGGGGACGAGTGGAAACTCGACGCGGAACGAACGTGAACGAGATAGGCTGGACGCCGAACGAGAAGGGACGAGATAGACTCTACGCGCAGTGTGTCGCCGATATAATGCCAGAATAGCTCCGACTATTATAACATGGAAACACACCGCACGTGGAGCCCGGGGGGGGGGGAGACTACCTTTCCGAGTCGCGTAAGTCAGCCAGGGTAGGTCTTACTACGACTACGAAAAGGTAGTGAATGGTAAAGGCTCACCGGCTGGGTGGCCTTATATATCCATCACGCGGCGGCGGCGACGAGCCGCCGTGTGATAAAAGTGCCGAAATTAAGTTATGTTGGAATATCCGATGTCTCGATATCACGTTGTGTACAATTAATTATTAAGACTTACAATTTATTTGATTTTACCGTTAGCGATTGTGGCGGCGAGTCGCCGCGTGATAACAATGCCGCGATAGGTATTGTGAAATACCCACCGGCTCGCTATCGTTATTACCGTTAGATCATCTAATCTGCGCCATAATCACGAGAATTGCAAAAAACCAAATTTACCGTTAAATCGTATAATCTGCTAAGTTTGGTTTTCACAAACTCGCGATTGTGGCGCAAACATACTGCCCACCTTAAAGGCATCCGCCTTTAATGCTGTGGTAGTGGACAGAGTTTGTTGGCGGGTCGTTTGAAAGTTCCGGTCGTTGTTTTGACTGTGGCGACACGGTTGATTCCATCAGTTCCCGGGTGAAGTTGAACGATGCGGCCAAGTTTCCACTGTAGAGGAGTGATTGGTTCCTTGATGAGAACCAGATCATCTTGACGTAGAGTTCCATTGTCTGTAGTCCATTTGGTGCGTTGTTGTAACGTGTTAGGTTGAGGGGTTTGTGCTGGTGCGATTTGAATCTAAAACAGTATCCATTTATTCTAATGATTTTTGCGAGGGATGAGTACCTCTCGAACAGACGACCAAACATGTCGCTTTTCGTAATTGTTGTTAATACGACCGTAGGCCGAGCGTCCGGTGGTTCTGGATTTATATTCGGATGAGTAATGGGACAACGGGTAGGCTCCTCAAGCAGGAACGCAGGTCCTGCCCACCATAGCGGATGGATGAGAAGTTCAGCTGGAAAGAGACCTCTCGAAGCGCAGTCGACAGGATTGAGTTTGGTTGGAACGTACCGCCAGACCGATGGTGCTGTGAAATCTTGTAATTGACTCACGCGATTGGCGACGAACGTGTTCCAACGATGAGGCGATGATTTGATCCAGGCCAATGTTGTCATTGAATCCGTCCAGGCATGGGTGCATGTAATATCCATGACCGGAGATAGTACATCAACCACGGATTTCAAAAGTTTTGCCGCGAGTACTGCAGGAGAGTTGCTGGCCCATTTTCGTAAGGTGAACTGACCCATTGAGAGTAAGCTGATTATTTGCTTTTGGATGATTGGAGCTGACTTGATTGATTCTGCGCCGCTGAGGATGTCATCCACAAAGGTGTTGGATCGTAAAACTTGTGATGCTATTGGATGCGTGAGAGTAGAAATGGTGGATGACGCTGGTTGATCAGCTGGTCCCACGGTTGCCAAGAGTACGGTAGAACGTTGTGGATGGGATACGAGGCACGTGGTTACTGCTGGTTCACGACTGCCCGTTGGTTCTGGAACATTCACTGGCTGAGCGACCGTCGAGGACTTCTTGGCAAAGTGCAGCATTGAATGATGGTTTTGACCGCATGTCCGACAAGAAAATTTAGATTTACATGTCGTTGTAATGTGGTTGGAACCTAGACAGTTTAAGCATAGGCGATGAGTTTTAGTGATTTCATACCGTTCGTTAGGCGTCTTGTTGA
This sequence comes from Drepanosiphum platanoidis, assembly GCA_948098885.1. Classification (NCBI taxonomy): domain Eukaryota; kingdom Metazoa; phylum Arthropoda; class Insecta; order Hemiptera; family Aphididae; genus Drepanosiphum; species Drepanosiphum platanoidis. The sequence continues at coordinate 10,913,703 of OX402539.1, forward strand.
TGAACTGAGGACAATCTTTGAGTCGATGGGTTTCATTGCAAAGTTGACAGGACTCCGTGCTGAGGGTCGTCGTGAAAACCCGTGGTGCATTATCGGTACGTGATTTGAACGGTTTTGCTTCTACTGTCCTATGTTGAGGTGTTATGGTGATAACTTGTTCTGCGCGGATGGCAGCCGACCTGATATAGCTTCGGAGGAAGTCGACAAGTTCATTGATCGTTGGGGACACGGTGTCTCCAACTTTTAACTCCCAACTGGCTCGCAGTTCACGGTCCATGCATTTTTCAAAAATGTGAACCAGTATAGGGCTCCACTGGCGCGTAATGAAATTTAAGTTATTGAGTGCCGATGTGTGTTCGTGAATCGTATTGATCAGAACCTTGATAGAATTGGCGTCGTTAATTCGTACTTGATGCGGTGCCAATAACGCGTCGAAGTGGATTCGCGCGAGATCGCGTTTATTTCCGTAACGAGCACGTAGAATTTCCCACGCACTAATGTAATTAGTGGCTGTGAGCGATAAATGGGCAACGAGGGATCGAGGTTCGTCGTGGAGGGCCGTTTTGAGATATTCAAACCGTTCGACGTCGGTGAATTCCGGAGCATGAGATAAAATTGAGTTGAACAAGTCATCGAAACTTTGCCACTCCTTTATGTCCCCCGAAAAAGTGGGAAATTTTCGTTTCGGCATTTGGAACGCCGATGTATTTCCCAAGTGCGAAATATCCCCAATGAGTGATTGATTTTGCGTACCTTTAACCGTAGGAATTTGGTGGACTTCGGCGAAGGCAGCAAGGTCGTAGTATAAGGTGTCGAAAGATGCACACAAAGTTTCGGCTTCGCTGTGATCCGTGATTGATGACGGAGAGGTGTTGCTTGCCACAGCCGAATCCATAATCTGAAGATCTTTTTCCATATTGTTACGAAGAGGTATGAGTTCCAGCAGCATTTGTGAGAGTTTGGCCCTTTTCCCAGTGTTTTGGCGGTCCTGGTTAAACTCTGCTGATGCCTGCATGAACCCTGTTAACCTTTTGATGCATCGGTTAATTCGGGCCCTTGCCTCCACGTACGCCATGGATGCTGGCACGGTCATGGCAAAGTATTGTCGTTACAAGTCAAGGAAAAATAAAAAATACTCGGGGAACGAGTATTTTGAAGGTAACGACAATAAGTTGCCCTGAGTGGAAGTTGTTGAAAGGTCGTGGTTTTCTTTGTAGGAAATCCGGTTCGAAGGACCAATGTTTGCGTTGTACAACGGTGTTGAAATAGGAAATGATGTAGATCGAATAACAAATATATTTATACAAATGATTAAATAACAATAATAATATGAAGATGTTCGGTTGTAAATCGAACAGTACAACAATTTTTGTTGAGTGACAACGTGATATCGAGAGAGCGAGAGAGAGCGAGATAGGCTGGACGCCAAACGAGAGAGAACGAGGTAGGCTTGACGCCGAACGAGAGAGAGCGAGATAGGCTGAACGCCGAACGAGAGAGAACGAGGTAGGCTTGACGCCGAACGAGAGAGAGCGAGATAGGCTGAACGCCGAACGAGAGAGAGCGAGATAGGCTGAATGCCGAACGAGAGAGAACGAGGTAGGCTTGACGCCGAACGAGAGAGAGCGAGATAGGCTGAACGCCGAACGAGAGAGAACGAGATAGGCTGGACGCCAAACGAGAGAGAACGAGGTAGACTCGACACGTACGAACGTGGACGAGGACGACGGGGGACGAGTGGAGACTCGATGCGGAACGAACGTGGACGAGGACGACGGGGGACGAGTGGAAACTCGACGCGGAACGAACGTGAACGAGATAGGCTGGACGCCGAACGAGAAGGGACGAGATAGACTCTACGCGCAGTGTGTCGCCGATATAATGCCAGAATAGCTCCGACTATTATAACATGGAAACACACCGCACGTGGAGCCCGGGGGGGGGGGAGACTACCTTTCCGAGTCGCGTAAGTCAGCCAGGGTAGGTCTTACTACGACTACGAAAAGGTAGTGAATGGTAAAGGCTCACCGGCTGGGTGGCCTTATATATCCATCACGCGGCGGCGGCGACGAGCCGCCGTGTGATAAAAGTGCCGAAATTAAGTTATGTTGGAATATCCGATGTCTCGATATCACGTTGTGTACAATTAATTATTAAGACTTACAATTTATTTGATTTTACCGTTAGCGATTGTGGCGGCGAGTCGCCGCGTGATAACAATGCCGCGATAGGTATTGTGAAATACCCACCGGCTCGCTATCGTTATTACCGTTAGATCATCTAATCTGCGCCATAATCACGAGAATTGCAAAAAACCAAATTTACCGTTAAATCGTATAATCTGTTAAGTTTGGTTTTCACAAACTCGCGATTGTGGCGCAAACAATAATGATGTTTATTTTCCGCGTAAAACAGTCCGACCAGAACGATGACGACGCGTACAGCAGACAGGTAGTAGTATAGAAAACTTCGATCTACACTTATACTTTTGGCAAGTCTCGTTTTCCAAAAAAAAAAAAGCTCCATATTTCACTCGACTCGCCGAATAAATAAAACAAAGTTATTATTTACGACGACGTTTTCTAAAATAAAAATATTCTCTTTCGACGTCGTTATATTTTACCGAGTAATAATTATTAAAAACATAGTACGGAAATACATAGTTTGGAAAGTGGAGAGGAAAATAGAAATTCGTCTTCTTTCGTGTTCGCAACGGTTTTGCGCGTGCGATAGGCACGTTTTGGGTGTTCAAACAGCCCCCCCGAAATGTTTGTATAGTTTATTATTAAATTTTTATGTTATATTATACTTTAATGGAATAGAATACTGAGAAATTTTATATTTAAAAAAAAAAGTAATCGTTTGCTGACTTTGTACTCTTTATTATAATACTCGAGACCTTTATTTTATTTCATTATTGTTTAAACATATCGAATAGTTGAATAAAGTCCTGATTTTCAAAAAACGACCGCAAAAACTTTTTTCTGCTTACGTTCCCCCGGTGCCTACGCGTCGAATGACGAACGATACGATTACGATTCTCGCCGAAAACAAACGGTCTGTCCGCGGGAATCTGCAGATTATAACGCAGGGTTCCGTCCGGCGCGCTAAAACGTTTCCGACGTTTCCTCCAGTCGAAAATCAGAGGCCGTTGGCGCGCCCGTCAATGTCGTTTCTATCGTATCGTTTCCGGCGAAACGATAGAAAAAATTCCATTTCCTTTTCCGCGTGGAAATGTGTTTCTACCCGAGTTATTTTTCCACGACTATCCGTTACACACGGCGTTTATACGCGAGGGGTGTCTCGAGGAGAAAAAAAGAAAAAGAAACTCGCAAATATTATCGGCACGCAGGTGGTGCTCGTCCAAACGTCACGTGAAACTTAATGTTGCACGTTTTTATTAAAACGATCTTCTATCGAGAGTACTAACCTCTCGTATATTCTAAGAGTACTCTCTAATTCACTTGTACACATTGCTGGGGAGGCGCAAGCAGTTATTACGAAATACAATTTTCATTTCAAAATGTAGGGAAAATATGAAAAATTATAATTATTATCATTAGAGTTAGGATGTTGATGCCCTAAAAAAATGCAAAAAAGCCCTAAAAAAAGTGCGAAAATGCCCTAAAAACTTCAAAAAATGACCTTCAAAATTATCTAAAATACTAATTAAGTAAGTGAAAAAACTTATTTATAAATAATAATTTTTATTAGGATTATATAATGGGTGTAATAGTAGATGCATTTAAATAATTTATAGATAAATTTCAATATTAAAAATAAATTAAAAAGTAAAATATAAATAAAATTAATTTGCCCTAAAATACATTTGCCCTAAAATCTATAATTTGTGAAAAATGTCCCACATTGTATAAAAAGTACAAAAAATGCCCTGAAAGATGAAAAAATGACTTAAAAATGTTGAAAAATGACGTTAAAAAACAAAAAAAATGCATTTATAGCTAAAAATGCAAAAAATGCAAAAAAATGCAAAATAAAATTAGAATATTCTGCATCAAGGGAGCATGAAACAAATTTTTAGCTAGGATAGCATTATACAGAATAAAAGGAAAAAAAATGCAAAAGTCATCAACATCCTAACTCTAATTATCATCAATAAAATTGAATTCATCCCGGATATTTGATAATTTCTTCGTAAAGTACACGAAAAAGTGATATATTTTTCACGTTATAGAAGGGAACGATTTTCGTCCTCGGAAATGGTCGTTTTAGAATATAATCGCGTGTATGAGAATCGTACTTTTTCCGCGGTCCCCCCCGTTTCTCTCCTACTACCGCGTGTTCTGGTTTTCGAGGAAAATATATACGATCCTTCTCCGCCGACGGAAACAAAAGTGCCCCGGAGAATCGACGCCCTCGCGCGAAACTTTATTTTTTCCTCCCGTTTATATTACACTATATTGTTGCTGTTAAAACGGCCGCGGCGAAGACGAGACGCGTACACGCGATGACGGGCGCGCGTAATGCGTACGCGCTAATTAATTACCTCGAAAGCGGTCCTTTTCCAAAAGGCGCCGCCTTTGTTCCTCGCGCGCCAATAGGACGTATATATACATACGTAAAACGTATACTTGCTCGGCGTACAGTCGTCTTTTGACCCCCGAATCCTGCCCCCGCCGCGGCGATTGTTCTCTCGAACCTGCCTCAGACAACAAAAGACGACGATAGCGCGTACTACGGCAACAGTAGGCGTGCTGCGACGTCGTCGTCGTCGTCGGTACCACCCCGACGAATCGCGCGCGCAAACGTTCCGACGCGTTTATTTTTCGATCTAAACGCGGTATCTTCAAGTACGATTTCGAATTTAAGGACGTGCGAGCGGCGCTTTCCTTAATCTAATTTTATCATTTCAACTCTTACCGTTTATTTTATTTAAGTAAAAAAACCAATCGCTTTGTATTATACTATAGTAGAGATCGACGTTGTTTATTATCTGTTTATTTTCAATTTTCATAATAACCGACTCATTTAAACGTCGAGTTCGCAGAGATTATAAAATCAACACATCGAAGCGGCGTGTTCAAAGCGACGACGCCGAGTAAAGCAAGTTTCGTATTCTGCCAATAATCCGGCGGGCCCCTCGATTATCTAATTTGCCCGGTAAGTTTCTAAACGCGTCACGGTCAAGCGGAGCCTACGGGGTGTGATTTGGGTCGAAACTACGTCTCGTCGTCGAGACGAACGAGGTGTAAGCGAATCTTTTCGAAAACGACACACTACTCGGGGGGGGGGGGGGCGTTTTTCGATCGAAACACGAGTTCGCTGCTCTGTCGGTAACGCGTCGGTGTAATTGAATTTCGTTCCCTCGACGTGGAATTAATAATTATGACTCGGCAAAGGGGCACTCGACGGACGGAGAACCTCGTTCAAATATTTAATAACTCTCAAAAAAAAATAGTCGCGCCAGCGTCGTCGTTTGCTCAATTTGCGGCGCCGTCAATAATTAATTGTTACCGGCGGCGGGCGATCTTTTAGTTTAGTCGAGTTTTTCTTTCTCGAATATGTGATCCTTACGCGTCGGTCGTTCGCCGTGATACGATTTTCGTTGGAACAACCACCGGATTTACCTACGAGCAAAGCGTTGCTTTCGGCCCGTTAAAAAAATGTCCCGTTAGAAAATTAAAAATATATTTCATCGACGTTACTTAATATTGAGAGTAATTACTAGGGCTCGGATTTTGTAGCAAATAATGCTTCTTTTGAGGGGTGTGTGATAGAAAGATAATTCTCATAGATAAATACGTTTTGAATCGTTCTGATTTCAATGAAGTAAACTTTTTTTTGCTGTTTTTTGCTTTTTTTTACTTGGACTATAAATCATTATTACCAGAAATTTTAAAACCAGTAATAAACGTATGAATGATAAAATAACTATCGTTATTGTGCCGAAATTGTAATGAATAATCATAAAAGTATGATTTAAATGATTTAGTTTATATGAAATATGCATGGATTACATCGGTTGATGTGGAAAGGTCTTTTTCTACGTATAAATATAATATGTTAGCAGCACCCAATAGAATGAGTTCTAATGAAAGTATCTCGACCAAATATGTGGTCGTAAATTCCTTTTTTAATATTTAATTTTATGTGTAATTGAAATTTGTTTTTTTAGAATTAAATTTAATAAACGCTTTTTTTTTTGCTTTTTTCGGCTACTTAAAATGCTTTTTTAAGGATTTATTTCGCTACAAAATCCGAGCCCTAGTAATTACTTATCGTTTGCTCTATGTGAGTTATTATAAAAACAATATTACGTTCACCGATCGACAACGGTACGTGCGATATATTCGATTTGGGCGACTTGACGGGGCAAAAACGATTTGGCTGTAAAATTATAACTTTTCCGCGTATAAAACATACGAGAAATCGTTGTTACGATGTGAACTTTAGAACGGTTTCGGAGGAGAGCACGTGCGACGTCTCACGATGGAGCGGAAAAAAACGGCCGGAAAAAAGATATTCTCGCGCGAAATAATCACGCGACGCGTCGCGAAATTGTCCGTTGGACACGCTCGTATTTATTAGTTTTCTTCCACTTTTAAAAGTCCGACGCGGATCTTTATATAGTTATCAATAGAGTTAGGATGTTGATGACTTTTGCATTTTTTTTCCTTTTATTCTGTATAATGCTATCCTAGCTAAAAATTTGTTTCATGCTCCCTTGATGCAGAATATTCTAATTTTATTTTGCATTTTTTTTGTTTTTTAACGTCATTTTTCAACATTTTTAAGTCATTTTTTCATCTTTCAGGGCATTTTTTGTACTTTTTATACAATGTGGGACATTTCTCACAAATTATAGATTTTAGGGCAAATGTTACACCCAAGTTTGGGTGATTCTAACACTAATAATGAAAATATTTTTAATATAATTTAATTTTATTTATATTTTACTTTTTAATTTATTTTTAATATTGAAATTTATCTATAAATTATTTAAATGCATCTACTATTACACCCATTATATAATCCTAATAAAAATTATTATTTATAAATAAGTTTTTTCACTTACTTAATTAGTATTTTAGATAATTTTAAAGGTCATTTTTTGAAGTTTTTAGGGCATTTTCGCACTTTTTTTAGGGCATTATTGTGTGTTTTTTAGGTCATCAACATCCTAACTCTAGTTATCAATGATATCGTTGAAATATCCACACACGACTCGTGCGATCTAATTCGTTTTGGAAAAATCAAATATTTGCGTGCGGCCGGTTTGGCGAAATATTAGTGGACTCTCGCACGCCGCGCGCAGAGAGGGCTATGCGTATTGTACGCGAGTGTAATCAAAAAGCATTCCTAAAATGTTTAGTGGAAACACGTCGCGTCTACCAATAACAAATAGAACGTAATGAAAAACAAACCCGGCAAAGTAGGGTTTCGAGAGAATTTCTGCTCCGACACGATGTGACATTTACTGCGCGGGGCAGTATTTCAACAGACCTAGCCGCCGCCGAAACTATTTTTTGGCTCCCATAAAGAGCGTCTACCGAAAAGGGTTTCGACTATATAATACGACGTATATAATATACGTTACGGGACGACATGGGGAAAAAAAAAAGTATTATTTATTATTTTATTTTTTCGCCCGAAAGAAACTGACTGCAACACGCGCGCACTGACTTCGATGTCAAAAATATTTAAATGAAAAAATCGTTCGGCTACACGGTTACATGTTATTATTAGGGCCCGGATTTAAATGCACTTAAAACCATACAGATATGCTCTAGAAAATAGCGAAAAATGCCTTTAAAAAATGCATTTTACCACAAAAATGACTTTAAAAATGCCATATATTTTTTTTTATACAAATTATAATTTATAAATGAGACGTAATAATTATTTTTACATGACGATCTACAGTCAATAATAAATTAAGATAAGATAAAAACTAAATCGAAAAAAAAATTGACAATGTGTATGGAAAAACCCGATAAACCTTCTTAAATATTAAGAAAATAATTTACCTTAAGATGATTTTTTGAATAGTCCAAGTTTTATATCTATATTGAACAAATATGCATTAAAAACCAATAAAATGACCCAATAATGCTAAAATTGCCCTAAAAATGTAAAAACGTCAAAATATGCAAAAAAAAATGCAAAATAAAATTTGTAGTTTTCAAACCCTCGTCACATGAAACGAATTATGTATTTAGAAAGCATTGTCTATGATCAACCAAAAAAAATATGCACTTTGCATTGAAATCCGGGCCCTAGTTATTATTATATTATGCGCTCGCGAATCGATTAAAAACGTTCTTTCGTCGACGGACCAATTTAATAATACGATATCATTATTGTTACTATATCGACGGGAGTTGTTATAATAATATTGCGCTTTGGTTACAACCACTCGGCCGTTGACAACCGCCGCAACATTAGAAAATCGAATACAAATTTCTTCTCGTCGTAAGGGAAGTCTTTAGGTCGTATTATAAAAATCGCTTTTTGAAAAGTACACGTTTTTCGAAATATTTAGGGCGTTTAAATCGACGGAACGCGTATAATAGTCTCAGAGCAAACACAGTATCGTCGGTAACGTTTTTACAACGGCGCGTTATTGTTGTAAATGCTCGTCGTAAAACGCGCGTCGTATACGATAAACCGACACGATAACAAGATCGCACGCGCGGCGAATTCAGGTTAAATAATAATACGTACTGTTATAATATAATAACTTTGGCGAGAATAAAAAAAAAAAAAACGGCGTCGCGATTAAAATAATATGTCCTGCGAAAAAGAAAACCGACGTTCGTATAAAAAAATAAATAAACAACCGTTGTCGCGTTTTTATTTACCTATATTTCGCTAGACGTAATAATACGTATTATGTTGTTGTGGTTTTTTTTTTTTTTTTAACGCGATAACAACGGCGCGTGTCGTAACGCTTTCTGGCAGGATGTTTTATCATCCTTTTATTATCGCTTTTATTTTATTCGTCTAGAATCGTAGATATCCCCGTCCACGGAGATCCGGCCGAGTGTTAACTCGGTTTCCGTTCGGTCAGATCGAACGGTTTTTTTTTTTATCCTTTCCTAGAATCCTGCGGCCGTACACGACCGCGCGATCTACTGAACGTTGAAAATTCCAATCGTCGTCGGTTTTCCAGAGAGAGAGAAGAAAAACGAAAGTTTACACGCGTAAATCTCTTTATCGAGAAGGACGAAATCGACGCCGCCTTATTAAAAACTTTCGAGCATTAAAAGTTTTTTTTCTAACATTTGTTAGCGCGAGGCATTTACAAAACGGTCATCTCGACTATTATTATTATTATTATTATTATTATTATTAAATAATTAGAATAAAACGTCGCGTATTTTTTATTTCTAGTCGTCTTTCGATCCGTTTTTTATAACGGTCGTTATATCGCGCACAAAGACGCGGGTCGTACGACGATAATTCGAAGGGTGGAGGAAAAAAAACCCGCAGAATAGAGACTAACTCGAGTTTTCTTATTATTTCGCCGCCGAGCAGCTCGGCGAGGCATAATTTTACGTTTTATAATGACGAGACGTACCCCGAACGCGCATAACGCGATACGACGACGATTGTACGGTTTTTGCGCGTGAAAAAAATAGAAAAAATAACTACAAATCTCTTTCCGCGGTGGTAATACGTAGAACGTCTTCTGCACGAATGATTTATCCGTTTCCGTACGATTTACCGTCGCCCGTCGAACATAATACATATTATATCGATATGTTTTCAACTATCGATATCGAATCACATATATCGATATCGTATCACGATGTCGTATAACAAACGATATCGATGTCGATATACGATACGCGCGACAATGGACTTGTTTTTTATTTAAAATTATACCATCGGTATCCACTTTAAAGCCTAAAATCGACATAGACAACAACGAGACTGAAATTGTATTGCGATATAATGTGTTCATTATGAGGGCTTTATCGTTTTAGTATTATTGCTTATCGTATAATATTTATCGTTCTTTGATATTGATTTACTGTCGAAACTTAAATAAATAGAAAATAGAAAATAGAATGAATCGATTATCGATGTACTTTCAATAAATTAGTCACATCGATATCGAAATACGATATCAATGTGCATCACTAATAATTATTACTACTACTGTAAACGCCAACTCGCGAGACCTATTTTAAACGGACAACACGTGTGTTCGGACTGATAAATAGAACAAACGCGCGCGCATTGTTCTCTCCGTTTGCCTCGCTCCCTCTCGTCGCGCGGTCGACAAAAAAAAACCGACTAGATATAATATTTACAATAATCGAATGTACGCGCAAACTACGCGTTTTCGAATCGAACGTTTATCGAAAGCCTCCGCGTTATTGTTAGGTCGACGACGCGCGTTCTTCAATCGGAGCAGTTTTTAGAAAGTCACACGTTTTGGAAACGCCAGAGAAATTAGAAATATTTCTCACACGACGTTTAATATACATAATATTATATAAACGATTATAATATTTCTATTTCGATTGACTTGCCGCGGCGGCGACATTCCACCGGTTTATTTATTTATTTATAAATATCGTAATCTCGCGCGCAAATCATTGATTTGTAAATCGGGAAAAATAAAAAAAACGACTTTTTATTAAAAATGTCCGGACACTTTTTCGTGCTTTACGTACGTCAAATCGATTCGCAAATTACATTTTAACAACAATTTATTCCCACTGCGGGCCCCCCACGCATATGATGTTTACTAACGCGCGCGGCTTTTCCAAAAGTTTTATTAATCTGGGACGAGCGTATAGCTTTTCCGAGTCGATTTTCGAAATCATAAATCGGCTTACACGCGTGCGTTCTGATACGTATCGCAGAGATTCGGAGCGAATTCGACAAACGATATTGCACGCGGACGGCTCGGTAGCAGACAATCGTTCGGCACGAAAAGAAAGAAAAAAAACGTCCTTCTCGACCAAAGTATCGAGTAAAGTTTGATCGACCTGGAGAATTTAAATAATACAAGTCACACGGCGAAGCGCCGCGGACGCGAGACGAACGAATGTGACGGACTCGTATTTAATATACCTTGGAGACTGTAATTATTTTTATTGTGCGCGGGTAAAAAAAACTCGACTTATCGATTTTCCACTTTGTTATCGCGATCGGGTTGGTTTTCGTCGTATTATTCGGTATAGAATACACTCGGGGACGACCGCGACGGCGGCGTATGCGTCCGGAATATTTACAAACATAAAAATCGGTATCGAGGTTACGACCGACTTGTTTACCGTTTCTAACGAGAAACCCTTACATTTTAATGATAGAATCGTATACGACGTTTCCACTTTTAACTCGGAAAAATAAATAACTATACGACGACGACGACGACGACGATATAACAATAACAATACGCTAATAATTGGCGGAATTATTGTTTTATGAATAACAATATGACGGTGCAGCGCGCTTTTCATTTGGTATAACGATAAACAGTGAAATTCTATTATTATTTTTTCCATTCACTCTTGTTCATGAGAAATAAATTTAAACTCGGCGATAATAGTCCGAGATCTATCCGCGACGTGTCTGCGGCGGCGGTTATTATCAACGAGTTTTGTACCGACGAGAATTGTCACAGGACGAAAAGTCGCGCGCGGAAAACAAAAACAAACAATATACGTATTATTACACCTATCGGCTGATCTAAAACACGGCCGGAAAACCGTCGTTTTTCTCGTCGGAGAAAAGAAAGAAAAAAAAAAACGTTCGTCACGACACGACACGACGATATTTATTTATTCCACAAATCCACGCGAACGACCGATACCGATATATTTCCGCCGTCGAAACTTTAAATTATATATTTATTCATTATGCAATATGTCATTGCGCGTATAATTTATTATGTGCCCAAATCCTCGGATCGGCCGCACCTGGCCTTTCTTCACCGTCGTCTGACGCGGAAAAAGAAAAGGACAATTATATACAGTCGAATCCGCTTAATAGAGACACCGGTTAATAAGGACAACCGCTTAATAAGGACAATAATTCTTCAATTACGAAAACAAATTTATACTTTCAGGGTAAACTTTCAACGCTTATCTGGGCCACGAATCCGGATAATTGGGACATTTAGAACCAAATTCCGAAGAATATGATATTGTAAGAGTACTGAACAACGTAGAATTTGAACATCTGGATTCAAATGACCATTTAGTTATATTTAGGTTATAATACTATGTTTTTCTTTTTGTATAATCGAAAAATTTCTATAATTGTGTTATTGTAATAACCAATATGTATTTGTAACAATAAGAACATAAAAATCAGTTTTTCAATAAATTTGTATGTTTTTTTTTTTCATTTCCGATTATTGGGACAACCGCTTTATTGGGACAAATAACACGCAACCGACGTGTCCCAATAAAGCGGAGTCGACTGTATATTATTATAGACAAACCGGCCGTCAAGACAGCCCGGAGGAGCTGGTCAAAATCGGCAGGTCAGACTTCGCGAGACGGGGTTTTTTTTCAAATCGAAAACAGTATTTTTCACACGATTTTCAATGTGTTTGAATAGTTTTACGAACGAAATGATGACGTCGCGGTCTTTTCGGATTCTCGGGCCACGTTTCGCGGACGATAAAAACTCTCTAGATCCGTAGAAAAACGTATCAAACGTATCGAGAATTCGTTCCGGAAAAGAAGCTCGCGCCGGACGGGCGCGCGTGAACAACGGTCGAATAATTGACAGTAAGACGGATGAATCCGCGGTGCGAGCAATATACGTAATTACCAACTAGCTCAGGGGTCGGCAATAGGCAGCCCGCGGAAGGAAAAAATATGGACCGCCAAAAATTTTCTTAATTTTCCTATATATCCTATGCATCACTCCCCCCCCACCCTTCATAACAAAAATTAAACTAATATTGAAATCAAGAAAAGAAATGTCATTTTTCTCATTAAATTTTGTTATTATTAGTATGAATGTATTATTACTTTATAAATAATTAAATATTAAATAAATACTGTGTCTTAAAATGTGTTGTATTTAATACAAAAATAAATACATTAATGATAAAATTATGTTTAAGATTTTTTTGGCCCTCGAAATTTTTTTTTTTTAATATCTGGCCCGCCATATAGATTAATTGCCGACACCTGAACTAGCTCGTTACTAATGTCATTAAATTATTACTCTAATATTTATCGAGTCGTTTATATTTCGTCGCGAGCGCTGCTCGCAATAAGTCGTAAACACCTAGGTTTTATTCGAGCGTAAACACAAAATATTGTTTTATTCGAATAGAGAGACACCGCTCCGGAGCACGTTTCTACGACGCTAAAATAATAATATTATAATTGAACGGGTGTGTACCTATTGTGTGTGCGAAAATATTTTTGCTTTCTGCGACATTTAACTCCGAAAGAACTTTACTCCACGCACACACACACACATATATATATATGTATAAGTAATTTTTAATATAAAAAAAAAAAAACTGATGTCGTAAAGTAAACTTGAAGTAATAAAAACTTTACAAAACCAGGCTAATGTTCAATTTTTCTTAGAATTTAAACAAGACGAAAACAACTTATATTTCCAGCGATAAATTCACCGACGACCGACTATATACGTATAAGTATGACGGTCGAAAAGATTCGATTTTCTTTACATCGATTGTAATAATATATAATATAACTCGCGAATGCGTTTTCCAACAGAGGAGCGTATTGGTTTTCGTCGATAAAACGGTCGAGATTTCGGTGAAACGAAATGGCCGAAATCGTTAAAATTAAAAACCAATCCGTCGCGAAAATATCATCGTTGTCGTATAAATTGATTATATTGTAATTTCGATCGATCTAAAAGTTTTTATACGAGCAGGTACGCCGCGAGTGTTTTAATTTTATTTTCTCGTTTCGTCGAGCCTACGCGATAAGTTTGAGCGATATTACCTTATCGATCCGAACGATATATAATACGATTGTGTATAAAAAAGGATTTCGCGACGTATTGTGTAGATAGAAAATCACTTATTCGCGTCCTGAATATTGTAAACCCGTTCGGGGACTGCCCGAAACGACGAGAATTCAAGTGCCATAAAACCGTCGTCGAAAATATTTAATATTAATTATTATAATCGCTCGAATAATCCTCCTCCCGGGAATAGGACTTTTCCGACGATACTTTCCGACCATTCCCTCGGTCCTGTTTAAAATTTTAAATCATAAATCACCGCGGAGAAAAAGTTTGAAGAACAAAAAACCGCGTGCGTACCCATTAGCCGTACACGAGCGAATCGTTTTAAAAAGAAAAAAAAAACAAAAAAATTATCTACCGAAAGATTGATCAAAAACACACCGCAGATCGTACGTCGTCGTTCGATCGCCACCGGCTTGTTGGCGCTTCGTTTTGTCATTCTCAATTTAATTTTACAATATTGAATTCTTATTTTTATTATTCGAATATTTAATTAGAAATATTACGTGTACACAGACGTACTTGTTAATTTAAAATTAGTAAAAGAAATTGTAAATAAATAATCGAATTGTTGCCGTGAACGTTCGCGAATCTTATTATATATAAAAATGGATCGCAAAATGTGTTGTAAGCGCATAACTCAACAACCCCTGAACCGATTTCGCTAATTCTTTTTTTATAATATTCCTTAAAGTACGAGGATGGAGATTTACGGAGAGAATTATTAAGAAATTATTAACCCTAAGGGGGTTAAAAGGGGTAAAAATGGAAAAAATCCCGAGTCACTGGAGCTTTGTGGTATTAAATTTCGTCAATAGTTTCATTTAATATAGCAGAGGCCCCTAAAGAAAGGATTTTTCGAAATTCGACCCCTACCGGGGTTCAAAGGGGTAAAAGGGGTAAAAATGAAAAAAAAACTGATAAAATAAAATTATCGACACCTGCGCCGAAAAACTATACGTTACACTTCATATACGACCTCCCTCGTCCCTTACAAGCTCGCCGCAACGAATATTTTGTGGACCTCGTAGAATACATTTTATTGTCGCTCGTAATTTATCGATACGAAGAATATCTTCTACGCGCGCGCACGGTATTCGCGTAAACTACGTATTATCTTTATCCGATTAAAAAGAGTGTCGGCAAACGAAATTATCGCGTACGCCATCATAAAATACTACAATAGAGAGTGGGAATTTATTAGACGAGAAAGAACACTAATACGTCGCGGAGTCGAGCTCGGCGTTGTCTTCTGCTAGTAGTAGATTTGAGAAATCATTCTTGCGCGCCACATAAATCACACTTATTCGTTATTGGGTCAGACAAACCGTATATACGGAGCGCTCGTGTTGTCGCGAAAACCGTTGAATTTTCCGGTTTCACAATAAATGGCCGATATAAGAAATGCTTTTGAAAAACAATAGTTTTTTCGTAATTCCACAACGTCCTTTGACAAAACAATCACTCTGTATACAAACGACGACGTTATTCGTGTCTAGTGCAATGGCGGAAATTCTATATCACTCTGGCGCGAGTCTAACGTCGTCGCCGGCACGCGGGCGAATTGCTTTGCTACGTCCTCGGAATATGACGAAACGCGTGCGATTGGACTTATTTATTCCGACGGTGTTTTGTAATTGAGAGACGCTAAGCGATTCGGTAAAAACGCGATTTAATAATTGCGCTACAAACGTGGAAAACACAAAGAGTAAATTTGCGATTTACTACGAGAGTTTTAAAATAATTGCCGTAGTCTCTCGTACACCTAGACGTCTACTCTATTCGAGCGGCACTCGAGAAACAAAAAAAAAAAACACGGTCGGATAGAGAACGACGCTGGAGAAAGAGAGTAAAGAAGAAAAAAGAAGCTTTTCGCAAAAAATTTCAGTTTATTCGTATTTCGTGCAAATTGCTTTCGACGTGGAAATAAATCGCGCGATTTTAAATATACCTACCGCTAATATCGTTTAGACGTAGTGCTTTTACGGAATACACTCGACGACGCAACAAATCGTACTCGAATAGTTGTGTACAAGTTGTGTATTGTATAATAATTGAAATCGATTATTGTTTCGACGGGTAAACAATGATAATAACTTGTTTTCGGACGAATAATAAAACGCATAATATAGAATATATTCACATATACGTCGTCGTTTTGTTTTTCTCCGATTACGAATGAAATAACCGACGACGACAAAGCAACGACCACTCGGGCGCCCCATCTCCCCCAGAGCGGGGGGGGGGGGGCGCGTTTTTAAGTGTGCTCTCGTCAATTATTCAACGTTCGTATTATTATTATTTAAGACAATACTATCGTGTGGCGGTCGCTCGCGAAGAATAACAATTACCCCGCAGAGTTAATCGCGTTACGCGTTAATTGCGCAGACGATACAAGTAGTTTTCCGAAAAGCTAAAATAAAACTTTTTTCACTCGGCGCGACGACGACGACGACGACGTTTCAATCGTGCAAAGTACCCGTCGTCGAGACCGTACAAATCGCGTACAAATAACATATCGAAATAAAATTGCGACTTTCCAAAGGCAATACGAGATAATATAATAATAATGTCGCCGACATTTGGCGAGACAAGTGAACGCGAAACCGTTTGTACACTATACCAGCGTTTCTCAAACTGTGGGTCGCGAGAAGTTTTTTAAATTATACAGATTGTATGAAATTTATGTTTTTTTTAAATTATATAGACTATAGAAAATAAATACTAATAGAAGTATAGTATAAACTATTAAGTATAAAGTAGTATATAGTATAAAGTAATATACGAATTATTACGACGGACATTTTTTATTATTATTATAATTATTAGTATTATTATAAAGTTGTAAATAAGTAATAAATTAGAAAAAATTACTTTTTTGATTCTGTAAATGTAAAACCATGGGGGTCGCGATAGATTTTTGGGAGAAAATTTGGGTCGCGGTCCTAAAAAGATTGAGAACCACTGCACTATACTATGACGGCAGATAATAGGGCGCGAAACGCGATGGGAAAAGTCGAGACAGAAAATATTCTCCGGTGTTTTGGCGTCGGATCAACGTTTTTTTTCTTTTTTTCTCGATCGTCGTCCTTTCCAAACCCGAAACGTGTTCGACGTGGCCGTTTAATGAGCTGTGCGGGCCAAAAAATAAGGGAAAATAAACCGAATATTTACGCGTCGTTCGTTTCGGCCGCGCGGTCGATAACGCGATGTACGTATATACGATCGGTGTTATCGCGCGTTACGACGACGTCGCGGTCGTGAGTATTCCGAATGGTTTTTCTCTGCGAATTTTACGAAACATTTTGAAGTTTTTAGAAAATGTCAACACCGGGGGGGGGGGGGGGACGGTTTTCGCGACAAGACGAGTTATCGTCACTTTATATAGACATTGTTATGATTTCGAGCAAAATATTCGTTAAATTTCGTGAAAACGGTCGAATATTACTCGTTATTGTTAGACTGGGATTACGTGCGACGACGACGACGACGTTTAAATTATTTATCAACATTGTAGGTTCCGTTTACTTTGGGAATCGACGGGGCGGACACGTAAACTCCGGTCGGTTCGAACGGAAGTCGAGAGCCTAAATTTTGACCGAATCCCCCAGCCCCGCGCGCCTGTGTTGGCGAACGGACCAAAACGGGCGCGACGAACCGTTTCGCAGTTTTATTGACGTTTCCGCTCACCCGTCGCGCGCGAGTTTTGCGAGAAAACGCGTTCGAAAATCGTGAAATATAATTTAAATTCAAATTTCCACGGAAATTATTCGTGAGACGAGACTCGCGTTATATTTACTTAACGCCGCCGCCGCCGCCGAAACGACGCGTAGAGTTTGAAATAAAGTTAAAATCAAACGTTGAAACCTCGTCGAGTCGACGAGTAAACAGATATTAACTCGATTTCAAACGCGAATTTTCTTTTCTCTTTTTTTCCCCTCTCTCGACGCGTCGTCGTTTTAATGACGTACAATAACGACTAACGCTCCACGGCGGCGGCGGGGTGACAAACGACAAAAGTCTCGCCAAAACTAAAACCTAAAACTGCCCAACGCCGATCGCCGCGTTAACACAGCCGCACGTTTGTCGATAAAATAGAACAATACGATCGTCTAAACTCAGGGGGGCGTTTTGGGTGTTCAAACAGCCCCCGAAATGTTTTTTTATGTTAATTGTTATACGTATTATAACCGCAGGTATAATATTGCATTGTGTTTGCGGAACACTGACAAATTTTATGTTTTGAAAAAAGTATTCCAAGTACGAGCTCTCGTGGTAAAATTTCGTATGTTTATCGAGAATAAAGTTGTGTTTTTCGAAAACACCCCCCCGAAACTTTTTCCCGCGTACGTCCCCGTTTCGACTAGTGACGTTTGCACGTTTTGTTTTCTCTCAATGACATACTGTTGAAACGACGATCGACAGTGCAATCGTATATTTTTTGTGACGACGGAAAATAAATACCATTTGAAAAAGTCAAAAGTACGGATAAAAACGCGTCGGAGTATTTTTCCTCGCGCATTTTATGATTTTTCAGATATTATACTCGTCAATAGGACTCGGATTTATAAATGTTTTTTACATATTTACACGCTCAGAGTTCACGGGAAAACGTTTTTTTTTCGCATATTCGAAGAATATTTATTAGCTTGTTTAACATATTTTTGGAATATTTCGTCGAGCGAAAAAAACGAAAAAAATGCTGATTTATTTTAATTCCGAGGTAGCCGAAAAGGATATTTATTTAATTTTTTCGCGTCGTTTTGATAAATAAATGAAAAAAAAAAAAACGACTTATTTGCTTTTGAAATATTCAAATGTTTCGAAAAATCGTGTGTTTTCCGTTTTTCAAATGCCTATCAATTACAATGTATCAAAGGGATATCGTTGGTTTTTTTTTTTAATCTTTTAATACGATTAATAAGCAATAATAACAATCGATATTTTAATTATATTTTTTTATAATGTATACTGTCATAAAGCGCGACGAAATGTGAAAAAAATGTCCATGTTTTTCTAAATTTTCAGAGAATATTTCACACAGAATATAATAATATAGGCGTGAAATTTCGGTCTCGTTTTTTTTTTTTAGAGAATAAAAACTCTCTCTCTCGTCTCTGACGAACAACGTCGTCGCCGGTCGTATATTATGTATTAACGCGTATTTACATATTTTACGTTTCGAGACGTCGTCGTCGCCGTCGCCGCCGCCGCCGCCGCCGCCGCCGCCGACTCGCTTGTTTACATCTAACGCGCGAGCGTTTTTTCCTCCATTCTTTTTTTCTCTCGTTCAATGGGAAATTTCGTAAACTCGATTAAATCGCATTCTATTAGCGCGCGACTGATTTCGTATTCCGAGCGAAACGAGAAAGCAATTAGTTTCACTATTATATGGGTTTGCCGGAGAACACAACACTAATTTTCGAGGCAGTAAAAGTGCACTAAAAGTTTTATGAAATCCCTCTTTCAATTACCGCGCAGATAGGTCCATTTTCGGCGCGCGCGCGCGTATATATTCAAAAATCTCGTTTTCGCGAAACGTCTCTGACGTTTTTTTTCCCACCCTCTCGTCTCGAGACGTTCAAGTTTTGCACACCGTGCAATTTATCGCCTTTCGATTTCCACGACGACGCGCGACGCTATAAATAAATTTACGCCGTTATTAATCGGCTTAGGAACATCGAACGCGTAATATCCCTTCGAAACATACGAATTTACTCTGATCGCGTCCGAGCGAAAACTGTTCTTACATATCGTCGCCCTCGTGCCAAAAGTGACCAACTGGTTTTTTAAAGTTTTGAGTAATGTCAGTTTAAAAGTTGAGCACTTGTTTAAAAATCGAGAATTTAACTGATGTTTATAAACTTGGTACCAATGAAACCGCAATAGTACACTTTACACTACAGTTTACTAGTTTTACTCAATATTTATTACTATGATTACTAAATTATGAATTACTAAATAAATTTTATGGTAAAAAGTGACCAAGTGAAAACGGTTTTTCTTGGTCATTTAAAAAGTGACTAAGTCATAAGTATAATTCACTTGGTCATTATTTTTGTATTATGTTTTATATGGGTAATGCATTAATATTACAATCGTTTTTATACAAAAACATTATTCAAACAACAAACTTGTTCATTTTATTTGAAAACATCATAAATTATTATTTTTTTTTATTATTTTTAAACTATGAAATATAATAATGACCTTATTAAGAAATGACCAAGTGACTTAGTCAATTTTTAAACGTAAGAACTATATTGAAATGTTGGTCAAAATTAAGTATTCGGTGGTTCCTAAACTAATAAAGATATCACTTGGAAACTTTTTACGTATTTTCATAGGACCAAAATAAGACATCTTAAACATTTTTTTCACTTGGTCACTTTTTGCACATGGTCACTTTTGGCATGAGGGCGACGATATACGTACTTTGACTCGGATTTCAAAAAATACGCTCTAAAGTTTCAAAAATTTACTGACGCGGACAACACGACGACGACGACGTTTTCATATCTACCAATTAGATCTGCAGCGATTCTGCAAGACAATATTATTCACGACAGGTGACTCTTAATAGACACAATAGTTGTGTTTTTAAAAATAGTTTCAAATATCGAACAGTTGGACAGTTTTTTTTATACACTTGTTCTTGATATTTAAATACACTCTATTCGGTAAATAAACGTATTTTTTTCGCGTGATTATTTTGATGACTAGAGATCGAATTTCGAATTATTTTCTAATTAGAAAAGTACCCGCTCGCAGTGGATTCATAATATATAATATGAGCTCGAGTCGAGGAGGTACGACGACTATGGACGTAAAGTTTTATGTTTCGCTCGTTCTCGGGCCGCGCAGAGAATATGATTTGGAAAAAATTTGCTATATAAATCACCGGCGACTTTCCGAAACGACTGCGGCGAACGCGGTCCGATTTATTGCGGCGTTTTTTATATTTCGATTATACGCGCGCGATCTTTACTCGTTTAATTATAATTTAATGTGATCGGAAAAAAAAAAATTGTGACGCGAACGCGGTTTAGATTATATTATTATAAACTAGTCGTTAAATAACGTCACTTGCACCGTATACATTATTAATTTTAATTTTTAAACATTTCGCCCGTAATAATTAATAATAATTATTATTATTATAAATAAATAAATAAATAAATAAAACTGCCGCAGAGGCGAATTTTTTTTCTTCTATTATTTACTTTTCCCCGGGGATTAGAAACGGGAAATGATTATGAAATAATTGCGGACGGAAAAGTTTCGCTTTTTTTAATTTGTTTTCCGGGACGATATAACGGGACGACGACCGTGCCGGTGACAAACGGCCGAGTCCTGACGAAAAGCGACGCGTTCTCGCATGGAGTCGTCGAGAAATATTCGATCCTGGCACAAGGACACTATAAACACGCGGAGAGGAATAAAATACCGTGTCCTAAGTCTTACAACGTATAGTATTAGTTTCGATTGTATTTCTCTGTGCAGTATGTCAAAGGTAACGATTAAATTAAAAGCGTGTCGTCTGATGTATTTTAGGCCCTATTACGACGTTCGATTTTTGAGAAAAATACACAAACGAGACTCGCGTTTCAGAACTATCGAGACAAAAAGTTTTCTTCGTCGTGCCCACGGTTTTATCGCGTACGAGTTGTCCAACGAAAATCGCGTCCTTTATCGTCATTATTATCGATAATGATTCGCAGGCCGTGGAAAATAAATCCGTCGAAAAACGAGTGCCAAAAAAAAAAACGATCGTAGAACCGGCGCGGCGGCGCGGCGGTTTCGTTGCAGGTCGTCTCGGGGGAATTCGCTCGAGCGATATTATCGTTGCGTCGTGTGTCGCGACCGTAATAATATTATTATAATAATTAATCGACGCGAAACGTGCATAGCAATAACGGTGAATAATCGTTATTATTTCGGCGGCCGCGTTGCGAAACGAGCGGTTTACAATAAAACGCACGCGCAGGACGGATTACATTCGCTCCTGCAATACGGGCGATTCGATTACGGCCATTAGGAACAACCGGGTAAAATATTCTTAATGCCGTTGTTGTCGAAACAACGATGCGGGCCACCGTCGTCGTACAGTGGCAGCAGGCCGAATCGCTCGGAATTTTAAACACGCCAAAAGTATACGTAATTATTAAAAAAAAAAACGATACGACCGTTCGCTCTATTTGTTTTTCGATGGAAATCATACTGGCGGCCGCCGTGATTTATTGTTTGCACGCTTGCAGCAATATAGTACTCGACTCGCTCCGAGCGACTAATAATTATTATACGCGACCAAAACGAATTGATATAATAAAAATGAAATTATTTTCCTCGAAGAAAATCTCACAAGCGAACGCGTTCGATTCGTCGGAGCCGATAGACGACCGATAATATATAATATATAATGATTGACTGGGAAACCTCTGCAGGAGAATCGCAGGATCGATAACGGGCAAAGAGGATACCGCGGCAAACTAATTTCCCAAAAAGGATTATAATATATATATAATTATCGGCGGCTGCCGTGTGTCACGTGTTTAATCTCCCGACCGCGCGAGAGCGCCTCTAACCCGACCGCAGTGTTAAAAGAAAGTATTTCCAAAGCGACGACGATAAATACAAAATGCGAACCGACGACGACGTCAAAAACTCACATCTGTTTAGTTTAATTTGATTTATTTTTAATTCCGTTAAAACCAACGCGACCGAGTACTTGCGGTATATAGAAGGATATGTTTTCGACCAATCGGTAGAGAAAAATCGCGAAAATTTGAACTATCGACGATCTAAACCAACGATTTACGAATTTACGCTTTTTATAGGGCGCAGGGAAGGGGCTGTGAAAATAAACCTACCGAACTTCTAAAAAAAAAAATCACTTGCAAACGTCGACCCGGCAGTGCCGCAACAATTGGGTGTGCAGCAAGGTGTGCACACGGGCCTCCCAAACCATAAGCTAAAAATTGAAGATTGTCCGAATTTGAGACTTAAGGAAGGGTATTTAAAAGTTAACTTATATTTTGAAGCAAATGCTGAAGTGGCGATCAGAGAAATAGCTGATAATCAGGTAATAAATAAGACGTAAGAATTTTTTTTAATTTGCATGAAAGCCCATCATGCCAATAACAGTTGATATCATTAAAAAAAAAATGATGAATGCATAAGTTTAAATTGGTGATTCCACTATTAAAATTATTGATAATGTATCTATTGACAATTTATAATGTAATAAATTAGTATACGAGTATATGTATCAGATTACAGATGATTCAATTTAAGTTATAGTACGTAAAAAATACTAAAAAATTTCCGTAGTAATACAAAAATATCAGGTAATAAATATATTATTAATTCGGGGCCTCTAAATCACTGGTTCCCAAACTGGGGGGCGCGCCTCCCTTGGGGGGCGTGTACACATTGCTGGGGAGGCGCAAGCAGTTATTACGAAATACAATTTTTATTGATTAAATTATTTTTATTTTAAAATGTAGGGAAAACATGAAAAATTATAATTATTATCATTAGAGTTAGGATGTTGATTGTTGATGACCTAAAAAACACACAATAATGCCCTAAAAAAATGCAAAAAAGCCCTAAAAAAGTGCGAAAATGCCCTAAAAACTTCAAAAAATGACCTTTAAAATTATCTAAAATACTAATTAAGTAAGTGAAAAAACTTATTAAATCTTATCGAAACGCCATAAATGTAATCACAACAAAAACCCCACAATAATAATATTAAAATTATTTTTTACTAATAGTCCAAATCCAAAGTTAGATTTTAAATAAATTAAATTTGTTACCAAACTTGGGTGTAACATTTGCCCTAAAATCTATAATTTGTGAAAAATGTCCCGCATTGTATAAAAAGTACAAAAAATGCCCTGAAAGATGAAAAAATGACTTAAAAATGTTGAAAAATGACGTTAAAAAACAAAAAAAAATGCATTTATAGCTAAAAATGCAAAAAATGCAAAAAAATGCAAAATAAAATTAGAATATTCTGCATCAAGGGAGCATGAAACAAATTTTTAGCTAGGATAGCATTATACAGAATAAAAGGAAAAAAATGCAAAAGTCATCAACATCCTAACTCTAATTATCATCAATAAAATTGAATTCATCCCGGGGATATTTTATAATTTCTTCGTAAAATACACAAAAAATCGATATATTTTTCACGTTATAGAAGGTGGGGGGGGGGCGAGAGTTTCGAAAATATACAAAGGGGGGCGTAGAATAAAAAAGGTTGGGAACCACTGCTCTAAATGAATCCTTGCGCACGGGCCTCAGAATTCATAATTGCGGCACTGCGGCGTCGCCGCTCCGGGTGAGGAATAAGGTTCGCGTATCGGACACGGGGAGATCGCGGCAAGTTTTTATTCTTCGACGGCGCGCGCGTACAAAAGACGGACTATTACCGGCGCGGCCGTATGATTTCGTACACGCGCGCGTCGTATTACCGGGCCCAATCCCTTTCTTTTCTCCCCGCCGCCGCCGCCGCCCGCGATCGCCGGCCCGTGCGAGAGATCGTTAAGAGCGCGCGAGCGCGGCATTACACGATGAAATACGCGTTTTATACAAAGAAGATAAGGAAAAGGAAAGAAGAAGAAAAGAAAAAAAAAGGTAAAAACACTCTCTCGGGGAGCTTTTAACGTTTTTCGGAGAGCAAAAATAAAAACGTGTTCGCGACTAGTGCACACTATACCTCCTCTCCCCGGTCGTATATAATAATATAACGCGGCGAGGCGCGCAATCCCGCGGAGATGTAATCACCGTTGTTCTGTTCGATAATAATACGTGTTTTTTTCCACCCCCTCGATCGCATCTTACTATTTCGATATCCAAACGCGGACGTTTTGTAATTTTACGTAAGTCAACAATATGATATTTTATACTGATTTACTACTGTTTTACGAAATTAAGACGATATTTTATGTGAGCGCCGCGCAACGATATCTGAGGCTCGTGGTCCATCTCGTCAAATGTCCAACATACTTTTCCGCGAGCGTCAACGCGATTGTGCGACTCCGATGCACCTTGCACTCGTATGCAGACGATCGTTATTATCGTCGATAATATTATTATATTGTCAGGCCGTTTCGAGACGATACGAAATCAAAACAATAAAAGCAGAGAAGGGGGCGAAAATCCGATCGAGGTGAACCGGATTTCTGCAAGTCGCGGGAGAATAGCATTTTTCTACTGATATTTCTATAAAACAGTAACCAGACGTCTCGTGAACACACGCGCCGCGTTTCGAATGCGATTGGTTTTTTCAACGTAAAATCGTTATGGAAAACGACGCGTTTTTATTTTTTTTTTTTTGCGATTATTCGTCGACTCGTCGCGATTAGTTACGACGATAATAATAATACTGAAAATACAGACGGCCATGCGTATATATTTATTAAAATCAAAAAAAAAAAAACCGTGTATCGCACTTTGCGCCCCCGGAGCACAACGTTTCACAATAGATTGAATCGATTTGTCATGTAAATTATACGACATTTCGCGTGACACGCGCGCGCGCGCATAAATATACAAATGAATTTTTGAATTTTTTTCTTTTCCCCCGCTCGCAGCACACGATAATATATAGAAAAAAATACTCCCCCGCGCGCGCGCGCGCACAAAGGCATTTCGTACGGAAAAGGTATACGCGTAATTTATATGTAACCGGGTCGTCGCGGGAAGGACGAAAAAAAGAAAGGAGAAAAAAGAAAAAAGGCATAAAAATTCATGGCGTAATATGCGACGCGACGCGCGACGCTTTTAGTTTATTTATCTAATTCATCGCGACGACGACGCTTTATAGACGTTTTTTTTTTTTTTCGCTCACCGATCCGATCTATACCGATATTATTACCGCCGTGTTAGAATATATATACGTGCATATATATTTCAGAACTTTATGTACATTTTTAACGTCGACGTAGTCCTATTGTGTGCGGACCGGTCCCCCCGGGGGAGACCGAGGGGAGGCTCTGAGGGGAGGCGGCGGTAAAAACGATTAAACGATATTATAAAATCAAATTTACATAATTTCCCCGCGAGAAGAGTGTCCGTTTTCTCGCGTCGCCGAATTCGTCATCTCGCCTACCGATTTGTCATCGCGCGCGAGATAGGACACCGTCCGTTTTCATATTATTATTAGACAGCTTTAAGAATTCATATATTATTATAATATCGTCTCTACCGAAAAGTATATTTAGTTCCAATCGTTATAAGCGAAATGTTTTGTATTTCACTCATCATAAACTATATGATTATAGTACGACATTTACACCGACGACAACGCGTCGTACAAACACGAACGGGGCGGAGTAGATAATTCGAACCTGGATTCGTGCACATTTTACATTTAATTTCATCCGAAAACAACGCGTTTTCGTGTTTTTATCAACACCGAGTCGATTTTATTGATATTATTCGCGTTATCCGAGCGAAATATGATTTTAAATCGTTAGACGAACAAATTAAAAATAAGCGCGAAAAAGACACTACATCGAGGATTTCAATCGATAGTTCTTACATTAAAACAATATAGTGGTAGATCCGCGCTCGTCCTTGGGAAAAACGAAAAAATCACCGGCGCGGTAACGCGATGATTAAACAGGAGATTGTAAGTCTCGTGTTGAACGTTGGGTAAAAGGATAGGTAAAGTAAAACTCCAAACCAATTATGATTTTAAATCGTTGACGAACAAAAAGCGCGAAAAAGACAATCGACACTTCATCGAGGATTTAAATCGATAGTTCTTACATTAAAACAAAAGTGGTAGATCGTAAAAACAAAAAAATCACCGGCGCGGTAACGTTACGATTGTTCGAGATTGTAAGTCGAACACGGGTAAAAAGGATTATAAAATATGCCGACCACGAGTCCTGCGGGCAAACGAAATAATATAAAACGAAATCACTTACCGCTGGCGACGCGGGGGGCAGCATGGGCACCATGTGCAGGTAAGTGCGCCGGCCATGTCGGTCGCGGTCCGGCGACGGGGTGAGCGAGTGCTGCTGGTGCTGCTGGTGCTGCTGGTGCTGCTGGTGATGGTGGTGTTGTAGCCGGCGCGGTGACAGTACGACCCTGTCGTGTTGTGCGGCCGCAGCCATCATCGGGATCCACATCGGCCGCCGCCGTGCACGCGTCGCATCCGCCGCTCAACAACAACGGCGCGCGATGTCCGTCGCCGCGACGCCGCCGAGAGTTCGTCGCGCGCTCCGTCCACACACCTGAGGAAATCGTTCGCGTTAATAAATGGCGTACACGAATTATTATGATTAAAGACCGGATTTAATATTGATATTGCAACTTTTTTTGTAGTTAAGATAAATCGAATCTGATCAAATATGTACACGATTTGTATTAATTACTGTCTTTCTGTTTAATTTTATGTTGCAATTTATTGCAATTTTTAATGTTTTTGCAATTTTTTTCAATTTTGTATATTTCACGTAATCAAATGTACAAATCAATATTTCTTAACTAATTTTATAATATAAAAATAATAACATTTTTTGTGGATTTTTATTATTGGTTTGATTAATATGATCTTAGAAGTATAAAGGAGTATTATCTATGTTATTTATCGCAATCGTTAAGTTTAACAGATGATGCTTTAAGTGTCGAAAAGCTGAAACTGCTTGTACAAGATAATGCAGTCAAATGTGGTTTAGCATTCATAAAATTACACTTATCTGAGTTATGCACGAATCTCAAAAATTTGGAAGAATCTAATAGTGAACTACTGAAAAGTATGGATATTTTTAGAAAAATTGAAGATATTTTAACAAATATTCCTGGTCCAGAAGGGGAAAAAATTAAGGAAAAATGTATGTATGTAATTGAAAAAAATGAAGGGTATAAAACTTTAAAGTGTTACTATTAAGTCATGTCAGGTAAAGCAAATGTTAATT
Source organism: Drepanosiphum platanoidis (assembly GCA_948098885.1). NCBI lineage: Eukaryota > Metazoa > Arthropoda > Insecta > Hemiptera > Aphididae > Drepanosiphum > Drepanosiphum platanoidis. The sequence goes on from OX402539.1 coordinate 10,941,584, forward strand.
TAGATATAACGCCTACTTTTTTAAATTGTTTTAAATATGCACCGATAACGAGTGTTGACGTAGAACGTAGTTTCTCGTTGTACAAACATATTTTAAGTAATAGAAGATTTAATTTTAATGAAAATAATTTAGAAATGTATTTAATCATCGATTTTAATTCAAAAATGTAAAATTAATATTAAATGTTATTAATGTAATATTAATGAATAATATTAATGAATATATAAATACGACTTGCATTTTTATAGAGCAATTTATTTTGCAATTTTTATGGGATTTTTGGTGCAATTATACAATTTTATTATGCAATTTTTGAGTGTTTTTAATGCAATTAAATCCGGTCTTTAATTATGATATTACACTTTATTTATCACAACCGGAAAACAAAAAAAAAAAAGGAAACCTTTAAATACAACTTATATATACGTAATCAGGTCGAAAAGGTATTGTAGTTGTTGCGTCATAGCAATATTAGTCATATTGTTGCGACGCGGCAGTTATGGTATTAATACATATATACATATAATTTTGATAGCAAGCAATTTTAGTTTTAAGCCTGGGAAGCAAAATATGCTGAGGCAATATATTGTAAATATTATTTAAGCTCCATGAGGAGGGCGGACTGAGGTCACTCTTTCCATTTTTATCGTACGGGTAAGTGTGTGTAAGTCACTAGAGAGAGGACTTTATTTCGTTTTTACTATATTTTTGTATGTTAGTTTTAGAATTTATTAAAAATATGACTGGTGTCTAATTTGAACTATTTTGTCAATCTTTTTAAAGTAACTAAGAGGCTCACTGCTTAAAATTTATATCTCAAAACAATATTGTGTTTAAAGCCACATCCAGTGCTCGATTCTTCGCGGTCAGTTGTTCGAGTTGTAAAGTAACCTTAGAGTTGTAAGGGAAATAAACCCTGGAGAGTCCTATTCGACTTTTCTATTAAGCAGTGCTCGTTATCGTGGACGCTTAAGGAAATAGTCGTGTAGGCCTGTTATCGGGTCTTCCGTTACATACTTGTTTGACGGTTAGAGTATCTGACACCGTCAAAGATATAATATTTGTGTGCGTCAACCTGAGTTGGCGTATACAACAATACGTAATCAGGTCGAAAAGGTGAGACGTAGCTCACACAATTCTAATAATAGTAAAAAAAAAAAAACGCTTGTAATAATGTACAAAAGAGAAGGGAGTTTTGAACGACAACTAAACGACTAAACTGAACGACAACAAACAAGTTTACAACGACGACGGTGTAACGCGCGTACAAGAGCATGGACCGGCGGCTCGATTCTTTTTACCCGGTGAAAACGCCTCGTGCCCGATATCCTGCCGCGGCGTTATTAGCCGGTCGGAGAATCGATTAATCCGTCGGCGAAACGCGCGCGCGATCCATTACACACGTCTCGTTCGTCTCCTATAGGTCTCTTTTTCTCCAAAAGTCCCGCATATCCATCAACGGGCGCAAAAACCAAACGACCGATTGGCCGTCCCGACGAATCGGGATTGAGTGTTCGCGGCGGCGGCGGCGGCGCGACGACGACACCTCGTATTATTAATCTGATAAATTATTATAAATTCGTTCGTATGGCGCGAGATCGACAATAATATTGGCACAAATACTCGTACAACTATAACGTTTAGAAACCTAACGGCCGAGATTTTACCGAGACTTTTGAATTATCCTCCGCGATAATATTCTTTAGGGAAATTCCGGCGGCGGCGGCGGACTTGATAACGACGACCGCCGGTTTAATAATTTATTCTCTTACACATTTCTGTAAAACGAACGCACACACGTGTCGCGCAGACGTTCTCGTCTATAGAGGTCATCGTCGCTCATCTCGCACATGGAAAAATTGATATATATATATATCACAAGTGTGTGTGTGCGGCGGCAAAGTTTTTCAATTAACGATCTCTGCGACGGAGTTTCGAACATCGGGGCGCGTCGCAATATTATATACGACGTCACATAATATTGTACCTGCTCGCAGTACGCTTTTCTCGTATTATTAATAATTTTTTCCCCCCCCCGCCCCTCTTTTTCGAAACGAACGTGTCAATAGAATATCGAGATTCGACGCGTTTTTATCATACCGCACGTCACGTCGTCGTCGTCGTCGCCGCGGCTATTGTGTCGTTCGTATTATTATTTCACGTCGTCGTCGTATTTACGATAGAAAAACACCCAGTTCTTTGATTATTTCCTAGGCCTTTCGACGGTCCGATTTCTCGTTTGTCCGTATTTCAACACACTCGCGCGCGCACGAGTTTTTATCTTCTTCGAACAAACGTTTTTCATATAATATTACGAAAACAAATAAAGGGATAATAATTAACAGTCGTGTAGTCGACGCGGTTTAGAGTCGGCATAGGACAATGGGAAACATGCCGCGCTCGGATATATTAATATAATATATTCCACTCGACGTTCGGAAAGAATGTTCATCCGATCGAATGCATTCCTTGTTTGACGAATGCACTCTCTCGGATGCATTAAATTAAATGCGGGGGAAAAAAAAAAAATGATAAATATCGCGAACAACACGACCGTTTTGTTTACGTTTGTGAACGCCGGGATTCGTTTTTTTTAATCCAACAGTATCCCGTCGTAACTCTCCGACCTAACCGCTCGCAGTTTTTTTTTTTTATTTATTTTTCAATATTATCGCAATGTGTGCGTTTGTCGTTTTACTGAAATTTACTGAATTGCGAATACAATACGGACGTGTGCGCGCGTCGCCGATACCTACCGCGATCGACGGCGGCTAGTTTTCGCCGCCAAAAAAAAAGAAAAAAGAGTGTATCCCGCAAAGCCATCGCTCGAGTTTACGATCTGCGAACTCGTGTACGACAAATTAATTCCTCCGAAACGAAACATAAATAATAAAAACATATTATTATTATCGTTGCCGGCGAATTCGTAGTTTTAATAATATTTCCGACACTCGAATAATATAATAAAATAAAACACTAAATGCGCGCGCGCGCGCGTGTTATCGTATATGTGTAATGTTCAATTTCGAATGCCATCGCGAGCAATATCGCGTTTTTATTACGACGACCTTTCGGCGCTCGTTCTTTTATCGATAATTCGTCAAGAACGAACGCCGCGCCGCCGATTTCGTCGCACCGAGTTTGGAATCGAATACTTTTTATATAAATTAACGTTGCGGACCGAGTGGATTTTTTCAATACACTCGGGGCGAGCGCGTCGTTTTTAAAAAGACGTCCGACAAAAAGTATACGAAAACATATGAAAAAGATCCCAAACGAATCGCGTCTCCGAGACGTTTTATGACAATGACAAAGTAATACAAACGAAATTACCGTTATCTTTGTACGAGTATAGTCCGGGGGGGGGGGAGGAGGAGGGAAGGAGAATACGCTTTTGATTTATAATAAAAGCTGCTGCGGCGGAAGCACTGCGGCGGCGGTTCAAACTGCAATCCCGATATTAAATAAATAATTCGTACGATAAGAACACTACGATTTACCGAGTTTGAAATTAAAAAAAAAAATAAAAATAAATACACCAGAGTGCGACGAGATAAAAACGCGCCCTTTGAAGAAAACGCAGTCGATAATAATTGACCGCGCGCAAAGATTATAATATTATTATTTTTTTCTTTTTCATTTAAATACGTCGAATAAATTATTATACACACTCGTTGTGTTGTTGTTGTTGTTATTATTGGTAACGATAACGCGGTTTAACACAGCGAATGGAGAAACGGCAATAAAAGCTAAGAAACGCGCGCGCGTTTTTTTTCTTCGGCTCGAAATAATGTCTTTTTAACGGAATATATTTTTATTATTATTTCCTTTATCGCGCGACATTTACATAATAATAATAATATCTATACCTGCGTAATGGTAATAATACGGTATATAGTTTTGTCGTTTCGCGCGAAAATCGAAATATAAAAAAAAAACATTACATAAATTACTATCGTAACACAACGGCGCGGCGGCGGCGGCGTTTCTAGGACGCGTAAATTTTCTACTTTTTTTTTTATCTCCGCGCGGCAGTTTATTTATTTTTACTAACGCGATTTTTTCCTCGCGCTCGCTCGCTAAAGAAATAATATAACTACTGGCGGCGGCTCTCTCCTAGGGTCGTGTGTTTACGCGTGTTTTTACGACCGACCGTTTTTCCAGCCGCGACAAGTGTATGTATACTTCCCGGAACACAATAATTATTATTATTATTATTTGTCCGACGCAATAAATATCGAACCGTAGTTTTCCGTCGCCGCCGGCACCACGTGACGTCGCGCGCGTCGTGGGCCACTCGAAGGCAAATCATTTTGGTAATATCGTTTTTCTCCTCTTATAATTTCGATTCGATAAAAACAACCGCGTCGTCATTAAAATGATCGAGACTTTTTTTTTTCTCGATCTGTTGCGCTTTCCAGCCGTTTCCAGACGAATCCGAACGCAGTTTGGATCGGTTCTTACTACCGTTTTCGGGTTCAATCCGATTTGACCTCGTTTTCGCGAGTTCATAAATCATTTCTACGAAATAATCAACTCCGTTACGATCACATTGATATCGACGTCATAGCGCCGCGACTCGTAAATTATAATAAAATATTGTACTGACAGGACACAGAGACCGTATTATACGAGATGGCGAGCACTCGCGCGTCGTCTCGCTCACAGTCCGACTCGATAAGATATTGTTATACGTTTTGAAGCGTTAATAAATCATCTCGTTCGGGGATAACGTTTCCAAACGGAGATCGTCAGTTAACGACTAAAGTGTTTAAGCGATTTTATAAACGTTAAAAAAAAAAAATGGAAGAAAAACAAGGAAATTGCTTTCGAAAAACGTATTGAAATAACAGATCTTTAATTCGATGCTCTGTCGCGTTCCGCGGGAAAGAATTTTTTCACAAACTCGTGTAAATGTGTGTGATTGTTAAACGTTCTATACGAACTCGAAATGCATTCTTCCGGCCGGATTTTAAAATGTACGGCCGATAACGTCTCGCCTCGTGAAAATATGCCAAGTGTTGTGAGTTTGTAATCGAAAAACCACCGGCCAAAGTGCCAATGGTCGTCGATTTTATCGAAAACTTTCGAAAGTCCGCAAAAACATTTCTAATAAACACGTTTTTTTTTTTTTCCAAGTGAATAATAATAATCGTAACGTTGCATTGGACGTTGTTGTGACCGATAGAAAGTAACAGTTATCGTAACGACAATAAATAGACAAAGTATGGCACTCGATTTGGCAATTATACATTCGAATCGGCGTAAAATTATAACACATCAAGTTATCGATTGTTTTGTATAGAATTTTTAATACGAAGACGTTTAAGAGAGTTTCGATTCGGTAAAAAGTCGATACGTTACAAACAATAAGCGATTAAACTACCAAAACGACGAGGGCGGAGGGGGGGGGAAACCAACCAGAAAAAGCGATAATCCTCGAGTTGGTAATAATAATAGCCGACCGTTTATTCCGTTTGCGTTTCCGGAAGACTCTTGAAAATGATTACGAACACGACGACGACGCGATATCGATATTTTCGAGACGTTATAGAGCAGTCTGTATAACGCGCGACGATTATTTCGTAATTTAATCCCAAACGACCGTGTCGCACGCGAAATACCGCTCAATGTATGGTAAACGAATTCGAAAAAGTTTTCTAATCAATGCACATAAATGCAACGTGTTTTATACTCGTCGAAAAAATGATAAAAAAAAAATATACGCGCAGACAGTGTATATAATATTGTCGAACGCGTTACGGTAAAACGCGTACGTTTTAAACGGGGGGGAAAAAATGGTACCTAAACGGTTTTTTCAGTCTGAAAATTCGTCTCGACGAATGGGCACGAGGGCGGATTCGGGGTAGGGGCACGTGCCCCCCTGACAATTTTTTTTATGTAACTACGAGTATTATATAAATGAAAAATTCAGTAAATAAGGATAATATACTACCTACTATATTATAATCATTATGTGCATTCAAACTGTAAAACTGTATTAGTATCTAAAAAACATTTTTTTTTCTTTTTAATTACTAAATGTACTACTAACAATATATTAATTATAATTCAAATTATACAATATGTGCCCCCCTCCCTCAAAATATCCAAGATCCGCTCCTGCTTGGGTAAGTGTGCATTTTAAAGTAAACGATTTTTGTGGCGGGGGCTTGTCTATGTTTGTCCTGCTCCTTAATTTCCCCAATAAACAAACGTACCCTTTTTAGCAACGGTCGCGCGAAAATCTGCTATCGACTAGTCGATAGACTCGCAGATCGTAATTATAATAATATTATTGCCCGCGGTGTACGACAAGAGTGACTTTTATCGTTTAAAATTCGAATAATACGCGTGTTCGAGTTTATGTATATATTTTGATAAAACCTATTGTTTGCGGCGCGCGATGTTGGTTTTCGTAGTTCGATTCGCGCGCGTGTGTCCGGGACATTTCCACGCGGGCTCGTCAAATATTAAACTTATAGTTAGCGAGCCATTCTCGTCGCCTCAAACATCGGGCATTCACCACTTTTACTGCGCGACGACGGCGCGATATTATTACATATTATAATAATGTCCGCGCGAAACGTGAGTGCGCGTGACGTGCGCGAAGAAATAGATCGATATACGCATACCGCCGAATACGATTTCCTAGTGGAATTATTCCAACGATGTACGAAAAACGTTTCGAAAATACTCGATATTTTATTAAATGATATTGAGTTTATAAATATTATTCAAAAATAATGGAAAATCTAAAAGTAAAAAAGACTTCTAGCGATCGTTTGTATTTACAGCCGAAATATTAATGTAATAAATATTTATATACCGAGTGGGTATCGTATGTTATTATTTAAATATGCGCAGTGGCGTGGTTACGGGGTAAGGGGGTTTCCCCCCCAGGATATTTATTTATTTTTTAATGATATTTACCATGATTAGGTATACAATTAAAATCGAATAACAAAATTAAAATAATTTTATATATTTAGTTATAATTTACGACTATTAACCCCATTAATATAATTACTTTCTGTTTATTTATTTTCTATTTTTTTTTTATAATAAAATAACTTATTTAAATTGACTGTTAAACAGCCCTCCCGGAAAAAAATTCCATCTACTGAATATGTTTTGATGTTAAAATGCCGAATTTGTCCGCGGTAAATAAAATAAATACGAAATCGCGTCTACGCTCGGTCTCCGGTCCGTTAAACCTGCCGCGGCCACTAATTCCGGGTCGCATTCCGAGAAAACGATAGCGGTAAGTATCGAATAAATAAAAACAAAACAATTTATTCGCGCGGAGCAGCGGGAAAAAGAGAAACCCGGCGAGTTTTGTTTTTATTTTCGCGCTCGCTTTGCGCGGCGCGGTAGTCGAATCCGACGGTGGATTATATTATCGTAAATTATCGCGGATTACGACGGATTGCGTCGAAATCCTGCGAAACTGACGCGATATCATATTGGACGCGGTGATAATAATTCCGTAAAAAAGAGGGGAAAATTGTCCGATTGTCGTCCGGATGAAAACGAATCGTTGTGATTTATTGTATTTTTGTACACACTTATCGTCGAGTTTGAAAGAGAGAACTCAAAAACCAAACAGCCCTTCTTTTTTTTTAGCAATAAAACGAGGCAATACCGATCGTTTATAACGCCCGTCTAAAATACTGTTTAAAAACCGAGAAAAATGTGTTTTTTCGTATTACAGTATCGACTGCTAGATGAAAATTCTATAATATTACCGTTATATCCTTTATATCAGGACGGGAGTGGAAAAGGTCATGCGAATCGTCGTCGGCCAGACGTTATTTTCCGTCGTGTCCGAGCCGGACCGAAAACTACTTTCATATATCGTCGCGAGTGCGTTGTTTGCCGCCGAGTTTAATATCATATACCGTTGTTGACGTTACCGCCGCCGTTTTTCGACACGTAATTGAGATGAATTCGATCGGTGCGGCGGCGTATACTCGTATCACGGGCGGCCGTTTCTTTTACTCTCTCTCTCTCTCTCTCCTCTGTTTGGCAGGACCTGGTGGCCGCCGGCGTGCGGGAAATAAAAATCCAAAGGAAATAAAAACGACTCGCGTTCGCTTTGATACGAGGAGCCCCGAGGGTGGTTCGCGCGTACAATGCGAGCGATATCGTAGCGCGCCTTATATACTTTATAATATACTTACTACGTTTTACTTTCGGGCGGTATATTACGGGTTTCGTTGGGCGCGAGCGAAATCTATTTGGTCGAAAACGGGATGTTATATTACGAGCGGTCGGGACGACACGTCATATTATTATAGTTTTCAACGATATTGTTGGAATTATTATCTAGCTGTCCACGCAAACGTCGTTGTTTTGCCGTATATAATTTTGTATTATAAAAAATAACTAACTTATTGCGAGTATATATGAAAAGTATACGAGTATGAACGAGCACGTACGCATTTTTTTTTTAATTGAAAACGATTCGCAAAACAAATTTATAAACAATAATAATGGTTACTATGGTTACAGAACAGCTGATGTATATACGTACGTTTGCGGTTAGGTTAGGTTTAAAAGAATAAATAGTTTATGTCCTGTTCTCCTCTCAGAGCTAGCAAATATATACGAAAAACGTCGTGAAAATCGGTCGAGGCGTTTCGGACGAGTTCGATAACGAGCACTGTGACGGGAGAATTTTATACATAATATACAACATACGGACTTTGACTCGAATTTCCAAGATGAAATTAAACTTATATTTATACTTATAAATATATTTATTGTATCTTTTATGCACGCTTAAATATTGTAAACGAATCACTTGCCCCGAAAGTCTCGGTCGGAGGGCGCCAAATTACCGAATAATAAGCGGATATTATAATATTTACGATTTTTATTCATTAAACAAAGAGTATATTAGTTTTAAACACTTTTTTCGTACCAAATTGTCATCGGAGTACATTGTATTGCCAAAAGCATAATATCTAACAGACTACGAAAGGATCATATTACACACGTGATAGTAAATTAAGAGGACGAATTACGAGAGAGCGCTAATTTTCAACTTTGATGGAGATTTTTCGCTCGGCTAACCGATTACAGGTACACGACGTCGTTTTATCCGGAGAATCGATACCGCGGTGAAAATGAATTTCACAAAAGAACGGATAAATAGATATTTTCGGCCAGCGTCCGTCCGCGGCGGCGGCGCGCGAACAATATTTCAGGTATTGTGTGATATTGTTTCGATTCGGTATCTACGCGGCGCGCTTTAAGTCGTGCAGCCGCACAGAAACGCATTATTTCCGCGAGACCGGTTACGCCGCCGAAGGAGTCGTTATCGACAGACCCGCATGGATCGGTCGGGGCGACGCGAATCGTCATTGACCTCTTTTCCTTTTTTTTTTTATTATTTATCGGGCGCGTTTTTTCGTTGTTTTCCATGCGTTTTTTCACGACGAAGGAACATAAAACGCACACGAAAAAATATATAATATAGGGGGGAAAAAAACGGAGAGAATGAGAAAAAAATAAAAAAAAAACGATTACGACCAGTGGTCGTGAATCAACGATTTTCTATTACGACGAGTCCGAACGGTGAAAAACGCGTACGATTTATTAGTGTCTGTTCGTATCGCTTTCGGTCGAAATTATTTAATAAGTATACAGTGACATCCGACTGGAGACCGCGGTCCGAAATCGATTTTCTTTTAGCCGGTATATAAGCAGGTCGTGCGGATCGCCGCCGTCGTCGCGGCGTATTTCAGACAGACCGAGTAATAACGTCGAATCAAATTAATATTACAAATTAAATTTGCGCGAGATCGGACCAGCTAGATCGATGAGACGCCGAACACGTGATTCAACAAATTCGCAAACGTAGTGAAATTAAAAACTAGAAACGGCGAAATTATTTCGCGATAATCCTGCAAATCGGTTACGTTTGTAAAACAATGTCGACACAATGTGTGTCATGCGTTTACAACGTTCGTTTACAACCTTGTACGAGAGGAACCAATATAAATCACCGAATCCTTTCGAAAATCCCGTTTCGTACGACTCGTTAAGTTTTTACGCGCTCACTTGAGCGATGTCTACGAAATGTTAATTAAAGGGGGGGGGGAGGAGTCGCCACCCGCCATCGAATCCTTCCCCCTCTCCCCCACTAACAGTCCTTCGCCCCCGCGACAGACTCGTGATAATAATTTGTACGCGCGTACACGGTTGGTTTTACCGCGAGTCGAATAATATTTTGTTTGCTGATTGTATTACGGACGCGAATAATAGCGCGCTCATTATATAAAACGCCCGTATTGTTATTGTACGCGCGCGCAACGACGTTCGCATAATGTGGACGACTAATAAAGCTCCGAAACAGCAGTATCGTCGCGTGTAGTTTTATTGCACTGTGTCTGACCGTAAAAACGTTTACACGCGCGCATATGACTCTAACGAACGCATTGTCTGCGTGACATTCGCTCGACGCGAGTTACTGCCCTTCTATAAACGTCTTGGCGATATGATATTACGTCTGCGCGATCCTGCGACACCGAGTGTTCAAACTCTCGTCGTTCTACAAACGGTCACTTTGCGCTACGTTTTTCTCCAAACCTTCGGGCTTGTAACGGAGCGCGAAAACAACCGCGAGAGACTAACCTCCTCGTTTCGTACGTAAACGTATTTATTTATTTTTTAACGATTTCAATCGAATCCGTCGGCGTCGTCGGGGCCGGGGCGTTGATCATCTCGAGGGCCGCGAGCATAATATGCGAACGAATAAACACAACCGGCAGCAGCGCGGCGAAAAGAAAACACAAACTCTTATTTTCCTTCTGCGGCACGTTTCCGAAAACTTTGCAGACAGCCGCTCTCACTAATATTCGTTCACAATAACAATAACGCGTCCCGAAACGTTTGCAGGAAATTCGACTATCACACACACACACACACACTCGTAGTGTCTCAGACACATTATTACTATTATAATCGACGCGCGTACGGCATAATTATTATTATTATCATAACAACGAGCGGCGCGACGAGATAATAGTTTTAGAAAACTATCCGAGCGGATATAATCGTCAAAACGCTAGAAAAAGTATAATCAATTTTTATGGCCGGTGCTTAATAACGTCCGCGTAAACGTTGCGACGCGTTTTATATTTTCGGGCGAAAAACAACGGTTTTCCTCCGGAATAAAATTCGCTTTCCATAATTTCTCCGCGCACAGAGATCGCGAATATTCTTTCGACATCGATTTAATATTATACAACGATCGCGCGGATAGTCGTCGGACGAGCAACCCTTCGTTTGTTTTTTTTTCACGCGGAAAATATCGTTCGGTATAATTTCAAAAGACGTTACACGCGGAAAGCACAATATAATATTATCAAACACCGCTTTGTGCGTTATAGTTTTTTAATATGTTTCGGTTCGATACGATAAAAAAAAGAAGAAAATAATAAAAACTACACAAATAATCGTAATATTATTATTATTCGTAATAATACGTTATCGTCTTCGGGAAAAACAGACAGACTATTTATTTTACAACGCCGCGCGACTATTATTATTATAATATGTACGGTTTTTTTTTATCGAAATGGAGTACCTCCGCCGCCGTTCGATCGAAACATAATTTTTAATAATTCGACGCGATATATTTTTTTTTACACGCCAACGCACAACGTTTCGAGTGCGACGCGTGTGCACATTATGCTCTGTTCTTTCAGGACGAATAAAGTGCACGCGGCGGCGGCTTCGTCGATCTCGAATCGTTCGCTTTTGGATACGTATACATGGCTATGGTTTCGATATTTAAAAAAAAAAAAAGTATGTCGAGTATGAAACGAGTACTAATTACTCCGGAGACACGTGCGGGCGGCGTTATTGAATGCGGGGCGACGTTATCGATCGAGTTTCGACGTTCTAGAACGACTATTGTTTTAACCGACTCGAAATTGTATCAAAACGATTGATTTCCACACCCTCGTCGTCGGCCAACTATAGCGGTACAGTTATTATGACTAATTATTATGGAAATTCGAGTTTTCAAAACGAAAGAAGTCACTTCTATCCGATATAGTGTACAATTAAACGTATAAATAACACGCTTTTATCGTCAATTACTACAGTCGAATTTAAAAAAAGTTTAAGCGACTGCTGGAAACAAAAAGTTCAGACGGTACTTAAAACTTTCGGTCCCCTCTAATAATATAATTTTTTTTTCCCTCACGACAGTATATTATATGACTTGCGACGACGAGTTAACGCACTGCGAAACGACGATAGCGTCGCGCGCGATCGTCTCTGTGCTTTAATTTATAAAATTCCGAGCGAAGACGGAAGAAGACCCCTCGGTCCAATCATCGGTTAATTTCAAAGGCGGATTCCGATGGCGAATTTCGTCTCGTTAGTTGTTTGCGGCGGTGTACGCTCGCGAGGTCTTTCCCGTCGAATTACCGTTCTTTAGAGGTAAGACTTTCGAAAATCACGACTTTTTCCGTTTTCTTTATAGACGTTATTTTTCGTCGCTCCGAAAATCTTAATAATTTAATTTAAAGAGAGGTTCTCGTGTACGGCGTTTTCTTTCTCGCAGAGTACAATATCGATTAAAGCGGCGCGGCGCGGCGGTCGGTGGTCCGCATGAAAAATTCGAACGTTATTTGGTTATTTTATTTTATTATTGTTTGAATATGTATACGTAATATCTAATAGTTTGTATTAAAATAATTTCATATATTTAATAATATTTTGTAAAATAGATGATGTGAAATGTTGTGACGGTATTAGGGGCGTCCCGGGGCAATCGAATAACTTTCAGTAGAGTTTTATTGTAATTATCGAAAAAGAAATCACCCTAGCGATATATTGCCATATCCGCGGAAAACAGAGACTATTATATCATTCGCCCTCGCTCGGAATTGTATTTCTAAGGTCGCGCTTTAGTTTTAAAATTCGATATCGATCGATATTCTCCAACATCAATCGTCCAAAGTCATCGCATCGCGCGTCGAATTCATAAGTTTTCCCACTCGATGTCCAAAAAACGCGCGCGCCGTCGTCGTCGTCGTCGTCGTACACGAAAAGAAAGAAAGAAAAAAAGAAAGTAATAACTCGTTTATTATGTTTATTATGTTGACATAATATTACTACGAGTGGCCGTTTTTCATTTCATTTCATTTTTTTATTTTTTCGGTCGTAGTGCAATTACCGTCGCTCGTTTCAGACGACAGAAATTTATTGTGTGGCTTCGCGAAATAAAGACCGGTCGAATCGATCTCGCCCGGTTTTCTCGTGGGAGTGATGTTTTTCGGAAAATATCGTTTAGCGCGTGTCGTCGCGTCCGACCTCCTGTTCGACGATATTATATTATTCGGTTGTTTCCCCCTCCCGTTTGTCGCAAGTTACGAGTCGGTTACGTTCTCGAGCGGTCGTTATATTAATTCGTTGTCGTCGTGTGGAAATCTATCTCGATATCGCGTTTTCATCGGAAAAAATACAAAAAACAAATCCATAAAATAGAGTTGGTAAAACGAAATTAATTAAAGTCGAGTCAATATTTGTATTTTTTTATTTTTTTTTTATTCGTTCAAATTTGATTTCGAACTTAATTGCCGCTCGGAAGACACTGCGGAGTCGATAGGAAAAAATACGAAAATAAACAATCGACTCGAGAATATTGGAGAGCGGAAAAAAAAGAGAGGAAATACTATTACGACCGGCTTTGAATACGTATAACGTCGCAATCGCCCCCTTAGAGTTGATAAAAATTTAAATGCCGACTAAAAACGCGATTTGTAATCGGTATTATACTTATTACGACTGTTTGGGCTCGCCAGATGGTTTCGATGGGTAGTTGCGGATAATATTTCACTCGATTTAATAGAGCCGAGGCTCTGAAAACG